>JACWTT010000024.1:447412-530813 GCA_014851275.1 Cryphonectria japonica | reverse complement strand
AAGAAGAAGAAGAAGAAGAAGAAGAAGAAGAAGAAGAAGAAGAAGAAGAAGAAGAAGAAGAAGAAGAAAACCCACTGTGGTAGTCCTTTTAGAAGGAGTCATGGCTAACAATGTGCCTCTACGACACAGCCGTTTTCATCACGCAGCTCCACGTCGTCGAGGTCCTCCTCTATGAGGTTGCAGTAGGCGAGGCGTCATCAGTGAGCTTACTCCCCACAGAACGCTGTGAGCTGCTCTGGAAGTGTCTCCGGGCCGTGCGGTTGCTGTTGGAGGCACGATTCTTTGTGCAGCCTGAAGTACGTCCCAGAACGTTCTGCCTATCGTCTTTCGACTACACATACGGTATGCTCGTCGCGCTGAAGCTATCGACTCTGGACATGCCAGGATGGGATCTCCGGGTGGTCAGGAAGGAGCTAGATCCCGACAAGTATCTTGTACTGCAGATCCAGGAGCTGTGGGACTTGGTGATGGAGAGAAACAAGAGCGGCCTGCCTATTGTTGATGGGGGCGGCGACGTAGAGAAAGACGCAGCCCAGAACAGAGGACCCAGCTTTCAGGACCCCTATAAACGCCTGCTCTCGAAATTGATCCAGCTACGAGCCAGCATAGTGGCCGATCTCGCCGCCAGCATGCCTGCAGAGTCCGAGCAGTCAACCACCGGCGCCAGCATGCAAGCTACAACTACACCAGCGACAGGAGACGCGAGTGCGCACATGCTACCGGACATGACGGCGCTCTTTGGGGACGATGTCTCGGCGGGAGGTCTCCTGCAGAGCCTGGACGACCCTTTCTGGAGGGAGATGATAGACAGCGCTGCTCAGTGGGAGACCAGCTTCAACGCGCTCTTGGGCTGGGGCTCAGATGATCCTGTTGGCCCTGCTTATTCCAACTGGACAGGCGATGTGCCCATCTGAGGCTTGGTCTCTGATCTTTTACCTGTTTTCTCCGGTTTTTACTGGGCTTGCGGTCTTTGCCATCGAATTCTGGCTCTAGATTCAGGTCGATTATCAATGATGCGAGGCGAGTCTCAATACGGGCTGTAAGTGCGGGAACTGTCTGCGTGTAATCATATCCCAAATTCCACTCAAACTTTTGAGACGTCAACGTCGGAGAGCTTTGTCAAAGTGAGGGGAAGGATAAAAAAAAAGTTCGTACAGTACTGTACAGTACTGTATAATACATCCTTTGTCTTGCCTGGTCCGGGCGCGGCTGAAGCATCCCTGATCCCTGGCAGAACGCACCGACCCATCAACCTTATTTGAACAACATGTGAGCAAGGCAAGTGCGGACGACGACCAGGTTCGTGATATGGGTCCTCCATGCACAGAGGCTGGCCTCGAGACTGGCTTCCTTCCCTCAAGACGAGAAGCTCTTTCTTCGTGTTGTTGAGTGCATGATCGGAGGAAGGCGCTGGTTACGTAATTACACTGATCCCCACCGCCTTCCAATCCAGGCATGAATGATAAGCTCCTGCAGGCGTCCTCGTCCGCGTCCCTCGTCACCGACCGCTCAACTCGCCACTCACCGGAAACCAGCTCGCGGCTCAAAAAAAGAAAAAGAAGAAGAAAAAAGACAACCCCTGGCACCCCAACATTCCTATCTCATTACCCTGCACGAACCTAGTACGAGGCTGTGAGGAGCAGGCTGTGGTCTTACAGGACCCGACAGAGATGCTGAGAGCCAACAGACGGCCGCCATGATCACAGACGCACAGTCCAACACGCCCAGCTCCAGCGCCTCGAGCGCAAGTGCGACTACGAGTGCAAACATGATCAGCTCTGAACCGTCAGCACCCACAAGGACAGCCGCAGAACCAACATCATCGCGCCCCCGCTACAAGCACTCCCACTCGAGCTCCACCTCTTCCAGGCGACGTGTCCCACGCTCGGACTCGTCAGACTTCCTGTCAGATCGCGCCACTTCACAACTCATCCGCCGCGTGCTCTGCCCACAGCAAGGGCCTGATCGGGGCAGGACCACGCCTCCTCCCATTGACGAGCTGCTGCCACCCCTGACGAGCCGGAATGATGTCGACCTGCAGCTCTATGCCATCATAGCCATCGTGCTGCGGGACTTTGTGCAGACCTGGTACAACAAGATTACGCCAGACGAGGCGTTTGTCACCGAGATTATTCAGATCATTGCACATTGCACGCGGGCCCTAGAGCAGAGGCTTAGGAAGGTTGATGTAGAGAGCTTGTTGTTTGACGAGCTTCCCGACTTGTTCGACAAGCACGTTCAAGGTCAGTCTCCCCTCCTCCCCTCTCCTCCTCATCTTCCTCCTGTCTCTTCCAGCCGCCAGCATTCATTTTAACGGCTACAATCTCCCCAGCGTACCGGGCATCTCGCAGGCCTCTCGTGCGCCCTCCCATCGAGGCAGATGCGAGGGAGATCTACCATTCACTATGCCCTCTGCCCTATCTGTCTCCCATACCGAGGATCGACAAGCCAGAGACTGCTGCCGAGCAGGCTGACAATGAGGCGGCCTACCGTCAGCTGCTCGTTCAGGGCGTCCTGGCCGTGCTGTTGCCCACAGAGGACCTGGAGAACGAATGTCTGACGTCTCTGGTTGGGCAGATCCTGTCAGAGCTGATCATAGGCGGGGTGGTCGTCAAGAAGGCGTCTGAGCCCTGGATGATCTGGACCGGCCTGACCATCCTGGCCGATGTGATAGCGCGGAGGGGACAACAAGGCACTCCATCTTCTTCTTCAGGATCTGCTCTGAAAGGGGCAGGCCGTGCTCCTTCGGGGGCGAGGGGCTTCTCGATCCCTGGGCTGCTCTGGTCTTTTGTCCACTACATATTTACACTGACGGGTTTGCTACGGGTCCTCTTCACGACGCTGACCATGAGTCAGTCTCTACCTCCTCGTGGGCATCAGCTGTCCCCGCAGAAGGATGGCGGGGGTCGTCATGATGATGACGATGATGATGCTGGTGCTGGTGCTGATGCTGTTGTTGATGATGTGGAGACTGCAACGAAGGGAATGGGCTCGGCTCAGCTGAAGCCAGCCTCGGCACAGACACCTGTTCTGGCCTTTGCCATATGGCCCATGATATCAGATTTGATTGGTATGGACCGTCGCATGCCATGGCTCTTGGGCAGCCTCTCCATGTTACAATGGCTGGCTATTGGAGGGCCCGGGCATGTGGCTGGGCCCGATGGAATCGTTGACAGGTAAGGAAGAAAGAAAAGAACACCTTCCTCTTCCTGACGAGGCACCATTGTTCTCCCCCCCCCCCACCCTCCCTTCCCTTTCTTACACCCACCCACACTGGTCATCACACCGCATGAGCTACGGGTCACTTGACCTCGATCTCCTTCCATTCAGCTTCTCAGGAGCACTCTCTTTTCTGCAAGCGCAGGCGGCTGACGTTCTGCACTTCGTCTGGTGCGGAGCCAACACGAGATGACATTCGATATGGTCATTTTCTTTTTGGTGGAAAACCCCCGGGAACACACACCCGGTGGTGGCCTAATACACATCTGGACCCACCCCTTGGGTGCCCCCGGTGTCAGGCGAGCAATGTGGTGGAGCACACACCTCGAGGATCTTCTGCGGCCAGATCGGCAGCCACAAAGCCCGACAAGCGTTCCCACAGAACCCGCAGGTCCTGGGCCCCATGCAACCGTTCCCAGATGGGTCACCTCAGCCGGCCAATTGCGGCATGCTACCGTCATGCATGCAGCCGATTCACAGGGTGGGATTCGTGGGGCTTGCACGCCCGTCCATCCGCGAGCCTCATTTACGCGCCCGCCGTCCAAGCTTCAGGGCTCGGTCTGCCAAGATTGGCTTTTTATCTTTTTTTCTTCTTCCTCTTCTTTCTCTCTCTTCCCGCTGACCAAGCACCGATCTCATCGATTGCAACCCTCCCCGCTACTGCCCTCCCCCCCTGCCCTCCCACCACTCGTACCCTTTTGCCCGCTACGTTGTGTGTCGAGACTCTCTGGCATGCAGGCCTGCCTATCCTAAATGGGGTGGGTATCGATGGTCTCCGCCAAGACCAGGACCCGCCACAGTGTCAGCATTTGGTCGTTGCACGGTATATTGACATTGGACGGGAGAACCACCCCACGCACTGCTGCAACGACGTCTTCACATGCGCACCCGCTCCACAGGCTAAGAATTTTCGACCGGGGGGGAGGGAGTCTTGTCACTTTTGGTGGTCAGGGGCCTCTCTACAGCCCGGACGGCAAGCTTGCTTGTGGAGAGGTATGGCAGCCCAAGGCTGCAGGTCGTCCACCCGAACACCCTTGTCATACTGCCAGGGACATTGAACACCATCTCGTCATCCCAACAATCATCCGGTTTACCACATCTGTCCGTCGGGAAGGTGGAGGGGGTCGGAGGGGGTCAGTACTGTCACAGGATGGACGGCCACTGGCTTGAAGTCATCGAGTCTTGGCCTCGATTCCTCTACCCCCTTGGTGGTCATGCCGCTTCTCCAACACCATCATCTTCATCATCATCCACCCAACCATCGACCCTTGACGCCGTCCCTGCAGCGAGACGAATTTGTCATTGCTGGTGGTGCCGTCCCCACTCTGTGTGTCGGTGGGCTCGTCGTCTGGGGTCTAGGACCCAGTCGGATGTCTTTTTTTTTCTTGAGATTTTGCTCCGCATATTGCGCTGTCAAAAAAAGGGAAAGACGAAAATCGAATGCCCTGTTATGGTCCCGATGTTTATGCACCAGCTTCTTTTGCTCGTCCTGCCGTCGGCAGATTCTACTCGTCCTCTCGCGTTTCCTATCATTTCTTTCTTCTGAGTCCTACCCCACCCAAGCTGTTTCCTACTTGGCTCTTTTGACGCTGCGCCATTCCCCTGACCTTTCAAAGCACGTCAAGCGTACACGGACAGGCTGCTGGTGTGTTCTTTGCTAACAAGCAATTCTGTCTCCAACAGGTTCCTCTCTGACGCGATTCATCGCCATGTCCTCGATCCTGGCACGTTACCCATGGCACTTCGAAACCTCCGGGGTGCTATCTTCCCGAACAATGCCATGGGATCCCCGACACTCTTCCCACCCGCGTCTGACCACGAGTTGCACGTTTTGAGACGTAAGTGCGCTAGTGCGCTCTGGACCTTGGTGCCCAAAAGCGTGGGCAGACTTTACTTTGGCGGCAACGCCTCTTCCTGGTTGGCAGCATGGTTTACTTCTGAAAGTCCACCGTCAGAAGCATCGCTGCGGACCGATCCGATTGGTACCAGCGACAGTGGCAATAGCGGACATGACCTACAGGAAGGAGTTCCAGATGCGCACATCATCACCGCAATCGAGACAGACATCCTAGATGTCTTTAGCGATTCTTACTGTAATAAGCATCTCATGTACAGCGCCCTGGAACTGGTCTTGGTGAGACTGATACCGGAGCTAGCCGAGAAGGGCGTTGAGGAGTTGCTGGAAGAGCGGCTAAGCTAGCAGGAAGGGTGGGAAAAGGTGTCTGCAACTCTGGGCCACCCAAAAATTTATCAATGTGGCAGTCATCGCCGAAAGTTCTAGCCTCGAGCCCTGACGCACCCTTTTTTTCTTCTTTCCTTGTATGTACAACATACCCTTCTGCTGATGTACCTACACAAACACACGTCAAGAATTGTCATGTATCCAACTGCAAATGATCTGTACAAGTGTAGATCTTTCATATAAGTGAAATTAGTTAATAGGAAATACTTGATGCCCGCCATGACTGGGAACCAGCCCCCCCTTGCCCCAAAAACAACATCCCCGCAAAAAGTTGAGATTTGACATCCTTCTTTCTCCTCAACCGAAACGCGGTAACCATGGATATCCTTTTCGTACGCATGCCCCATGCTACATTACAACCTTCCGATCCAACCCCTCCCTTCTGGTCCTCAGTAGGAGGTGGGGGAGGGGAACGGGATGAGGGAGGGGGGCGGAGGGGCGATGCTACATCTGCATGCCACAAGTCGAGTCTCCAAAAAGGAAAGAAGAAAAGAAAAACACGAGGGGAGAGGGAAAGGAAGGGTGGGTGTAGAAATGAATGGCACGTCTCATTGCACCGGACAACGGACGGGACAAGAAGGGCAAGGTGCCAGACCATGGTGCGCCCGTTCGCCCTAGTAATCATCGTAGGGCGTCCATGCAGGGCGAGAAAGAAGAGGGAGAGAGAGAGAGAGAGGCGAATGAATGAATGAATGGCCCCACGTCAGGGGAGGGAGGGGAAGGGGAGGGGGGTTGCACTTTCTCACTGACCGGCATACACACACACACACATAGGAAAGTCCACCCACATACCATAATCTGAAGAGGGGGGGGGTTGGTTATTCTCAAGACCGGGAGGGGGGACCTACGGCGGAGCACAGTTACTATGGTGGTTAGTTACCTGCTAGCAGGGGTCTCTGATTCGCTTTGTTGATGTGATGAATTTGTTTCTTTTCCTTCTTTTCCCTTCTCTTTTTTTTTTTTTTTTTTTTGGTTTATTCTCTGTTTAAGGGGTTTCCTATCTGTCTCATCTTTGCTGTGGCTTGTTTATCTGCCTCGTCATCCTGGGGCAAGAGTACGCAGTTTCGCCCACTTCAAGGAAAAGAAGGAGCCCGAGGAGGAGCGAGAGGAGAACGGAATAGAACGGGGGAGAACGTGCTGTGTGTTTCTGTGTGCGTGCACATCTGGTCCACACTATGTGTGTCTTTCCTTTTCGTTGTCTCGTTTGTTACCTGCTTTGATGATGATTACTTTGCCCGGAAGTGAGTCTCTTCCCGCCCCTACCAATGCTCCCCCCCCTTCCCCACACGTTGCATCTCACCGGTGGGATGATCAGATCAGATGAGCCGCCCTGGAAGGTCTCCACAGCTGCCTCCGCCGCGAACATGGTAGAGGATGTGAGCCATCTCCTGCGTTGCTGTCCCTCCCTCTTTCTCCTTGTCACTTTGTCTTGGTCTTCTCAGGGCAGGTGAATGCGCGGCCCCCCTTTCCCATCCCCTACAGCATTGTTTCTGGTTGGTAACCCCCCTCCTCTTCTTTCCCCTTGCCACATCCACCATCCGGGTCGCACGCCCCCTTGGTGAGGAAGAGTAAGCACTCCTTGATCCAGGTCCTCTCTTGGTCTCTTGCCCTTGGTCAACTGTCCTGTGCACCACCAGATCCTTCTTTATGCGCTCGCTGCTCAGACTTGAGCAATCCCAAATACACTCAATCCTGACTTGCAGTGGAATCTTGACCCAGAAAGTTAAAGCGATAATAGAATAAAATAAAGAGAAGAAAAAAGTATTATGTAAATGCCTAAGGAAAAGGAAGAAGGAAAGAAGAGGGTAAAGACCAGAAATGAAATAGATAACAGACATAGAGCCATAAGAAACAAGTAGAACCAAAAAAATTGAAAGAGGCAAGATTCCAGCACCAGGAATCGTTCCGTCCAGGTACATGAATACGGATGAACGTCGAGATGTTCGTTTTCGCGTGAGCGGGAAGAAAGTCTTCAGTTTGAGGCAGAATTTACAACCTGAAAGCTGGGATGACAGATCGAAAAGGGTATATAAGTGTGCGTTGCCGCCGGTATGTGTGATTTGAGGGGAAGTGGACGACATTGAATGATTGTTGCAAGTCGTTGTTTGTTGAACTTTCGTCTCCATCGCTCCGTCATTCGGACTGTGGTGTCGTGGGACGTGATCTCCGTGTAAAATCAAAATCAAATCGAAAAACAAAATAAGAATGCAGAAATTAGACCGTGAGGCCAATTTTCTGATGTTTGCTTGATCCCTGTGGAGGGAAAGGCCATTTCTTCGTATTGAGGACGCCGTGATAAGAAGCTGGATATCCATGTGTGTAAGCAAGCAATGGTTTTCAACAGGCTCTCCTGGGGCTTTGGAGGAACAACATACCAACGAGTAAAAGTGAAAGGGCGATCCGACGAGAGCGCAGGTAGGTTGGTAGACCTGTCATTGCCCTCCCTTTCAAGATCATACAACCATGGTCTCCTCGCTCTTGATAAAATCGCCCTCGTCTTCGACATGCTGCCCTGTGTTGCTCATCTCAGCGTCACCTTCTGGGATCCGGTCCAGGCCCCCCATCCCGATGCTCATACCCAGACCAGTCACAGCCGGAGGACCCATGCTGCTCATATTGTTAGCCTGCCCCCTCGCGGTGGCGGCCGCCTGCTGCGCCTGCTGGTGGATTCTCAATTTATCTGTAAGCCGCACCACGGCGTTGTAGTCAGTCTGGTCGACAATGCTGTTGGGACCGCTGTTTGCGATGAAGGATAGCAGCGTATCGGCTGCCCGCCGGGCGTCCTCCTGGCTGGGCGAGACGGGCGATGAGGCAACAGATGACAACGGGGCGCTCCCGATCACGGGCGTCGTACTGGTCCCTCCTTGCTGCTGCTGGGACAGGCGGCCCTGGAGACTGCTCGTACTGCTGCTGTGATGCAGCGGGGGACGAACGGGTTGGTGGTGGTGTTGGTGCGGCGACACGGCGCTGTCGAGGCCAAAGGGGCCCGAGACTGCGAACTCATGAGCAGGCGACTCGATTGCCGAGGATGGGCCAGTCGAGGGGATGCCCTGGTGATGGTGGTGGTGATGGCCTCCTGGTGGGAACTTCGGGGTCATGGGCTCGTTGGACGGGATGGGCTCTGTCTGGTTCATGTATTCGAGGTTGAGCGTGGGGAATGTCTGGCTCCTGGGCCGCTGGAAGTCTGGTCCCCCAGGAGGAAAGTGTCTGGCCTGGTCCGAAGACAAGAACCCGCCGACGTTGGGATCCGGCGAGAATGTAAATTGCCCTGTGCCTGTCGGGCTGAGGTTGCTTTCGGAGAAGGCGGAGCCACCCGTCTCGGGATCGAATGGGTGGTGGTGGGTCAGGTGGTGGTGATTCTTCAGAGTGTTGTTGTCCCCAGCGCCCACCCTCTTGGCCGGCTGCTGTTCGTTCAGATCGATCATCATCGAGGAGCCGCTCCCTCTTCCCCCTTCCTTGTCTTCCTCCCCGCCCCCGCTGCCGGCATGAACAATACTGCTCGAGAAAGGTGATGGGGATTGCTGGTGCGCTGGAGAGCCAGAGGAGATGGCGCTGGACGGCTGAGAGCTTGGCAGGATGGGCGACGTCGTTGCCAGCTTGGAGGCGGCAGCACTGGGGATGTTGGTCTCGGAGGCTCGCCGGATCAGCCGCCCTGCCGCCTCATGCTTCTGCTTAAACTTCTCCAGCCATGACGGGTTGTTGATCTTGGTCTCGGCTTCTCGGAACGGACGGGCATACATGCGTGCCTGCTCCTGGATCTCGGCATCTGACACGCGTCGCCCCTTGTGCTGTTCGTTGCGCAACCAATTGGCCAGTGTCTTGTCGATGTCCGGGATCTTGCTCTTGGACTTCTTGGTGGGTGGGGGTGGACGTTCCTCTGGGTTCAGCCATTTGTCTTTCCGGCTGAGGACCTTGGACACGGTACTGTTTGATGTCGTCAGCAAAACCTCTGTGCACCATGTAGTTTAGGCTTGTGTGTGCGCCACAGCGTCCTACAGGTCATTGCTCACCTTCGTTCCACCCCAAACATTGCGCCAATCTCAGTCTGCTTCATGGTCGGGTTATCAAGATGGCACTGGCACATGCGACGGCGGTCTTCATCTGTCAGCGTCTTCCTCGGCTGGCTCGGCTGTGCAGGTGGTCTTGTGGCCTTGGCCGACGACGACGACGACGACATGCTGGTGGAGGACGAGGCAGGAGGTATAGCGACTGGAGGCGACGTGTTGAAACTTCCGGGGTTGGTTAGCATGCTGGGCCACGTAGGATGCGATGGAACCATGAGCAGCGGGAGCGTCGGGTGGTGCGAAGGCGGGGGAGGATGTGGATGAGGCTGCAGCACCGGCTGTGAAGGTGTCGCTGGCGGCGGCATCCGGCCTAGCGACTCGGACGGAAGGCCATGGCCGTGTGATGAGATGGGAGACATGAAGGTGTACGCTCCACCGCCGTAGTCTGCCACTGTCGTTGACATGTATGGACTCATGTCACCCCATTGGTCGCTTGCAAAGGTCTGGTCATGGTGGGCGAGGTGAGTATCGTGGTCCATGCTCGAGGAGCCTCCGATTCCTCCCTGGCTGTGCATCGTATGGGCCTCCAGCGCGAGCCTTCCTATGCGTTACTTTTGGAAGACTACACTCGAGAGGGTATCTTCAACCCCGAGCTAGGGATTGGCCCCCTTTCTTGGTATTGGTTTATCTTGTTCTAGGATTGTATCCTGGAGAGGTTCTCGAGCGTGTGTGACTTGTGGTAAATGCCGTAAGAGGAGGGGGACGGGGGATATCTCTTGTGCCTGACCAAGACTGGCGCGAGTCGATCTCATGAACGACGGGCGACATGCATCAGAGAGCGACACTGCTTCCTGCAAGAGGTTCGTGTCATGGATGGAGTCTTCCGTCTGTGGTTAGAAAGGATCGGGCTTTGTCGACAGCTGCAGCTGTGGACGGTGGTGGAGCCAGAGCCACGAGCGGTCTGCCCGAAGAGGGTATATGCAGATGCAATGCAGGTGCCGAGCTTGGACGAGCCAAGGAAAGGGCGAATGGCGAGAGAGTGGGAGAGAAGGAAGGAGAGGGTCAGAGTTCGAACCCCAGAATTGCTTTGTCGTGTTCCCCCGGCGGTCTTTGAAACGGGGCCTGAGAACTCCTCATAGGATGGATCTTCACCTTGCTTCCTCGTCGCTACGAAGCACGGAGGCCGTGCTGTTTGAATTTGCTGCGGCTGCGGCTGCTGCTGTTGTTGCTACCACTCGCATGGTCAGTTCCTTTCTTTGTTTTTTCCCCTCCAAACCTCCCCTTATACGGAATTCCTTGCCAACCACACATATGCAAAGCCTGCTCGACAAGTTTGCTTCTGGGGAAGAAAAAGAAAAAAAGGAACAGCAAAGAAGGAATGAGAACTGCTCACAATTTTTTACAAAAGCCGCTCATCCAAGAACATAGTCAAGCCAACTGCCGTAATGTGAACTTGCTTCTTTGTAAGTAAACAAAAGGCTTGCTGCAGCAATCAGGATGAGCCCTACTGCGGAGCAAAACGCCGCAATGCACTTGCAGACGCTGGTGTACAGTGGCTAGCCATAAGAACCAAGGCGATGGGCTGCATGGCGATTACATGTACTAAGTATGTTTTTTTCCCAGGTCTACTTGTACCAGCAGGGGTTCGTGCTGCACACCCCCCGTCGGGTAGGGTAGCAGAGAAGGGGGGTGGGTTGGCAGGGGCTTGTAGAAGAGGGAGATGGGAACGGATCAATAAGGGCAGAGATAGCCTGCTTGGGTTGCTCTGGGGTGGGTACATATTGATGCGAGGCCTGACAGCTAGACAAGGCTTTTCCAGAAGTACTGTTGTGGTAGCATAGCATGGGGTCTCTGACTGCTGCTCTTGGGGGGGGGGGGGGAGATAGATGCATCAG
Source organism: Cryphonectria japonica (assembly GCA_014851275.1). Classification (NCBI taxonomy): domain Eukaryota; kingdom Fungi; phylum Ascomycota; class Sordariomycetes; order Diaporthales; family Cryphonectriaceae; genus Cryphonectria; species Cryphonectria japonica. The sequence continues at coordinate 519,453 of JACWTT010000024.1, read as the reverse complement.
ACTACACAAAGCGTTGAGGAAGGGGGGGCGAAGGAGGCGCAACACAGCGCAAGTTACCATCTGAATACTTGTATCAATACATATCAGAGGAGTGAACAGAAGGATGGAAGGCGATCCGAACCACGAACAAAGAAAGATGGCTTCTCTCGCTTCTGCATTGTGGAGTTGGAACTTGGGATGACAGTCAGCACCACACCTCAATGTTGCGTCGTGGGATCGGAGACGGGGCCCATCAGTCATACGAGAGGAGAGGACGGGACCGATCAGGAAGAGGAAGAGGCGATGATGTATGAGGGGAGGGCTCTGCTGGGAGAGATGGTCAACCCAGGACCAGGGACATGGGGAGGGGAAAGTGGTGGAGGTCCAGCGATTTGACAGTGTCGTTATTGCTCGCCCAATACCTCACCCAATAGTACCACTACCGTGTGAAAAGACCATCGGCCGAGGCGTGCGAATCAACGAGTCTGGACGGCATGTCGTTCAGCGAGGCTTCCTGACCAGGGTGGATCGGACCGGGTGTACTGGAGCCCGCCCCACCTGCGATGGCGTCCCATGGCCCCATTGTTGATGGAACTCTCTCTGTGTGAGGAGTGCTGAGAGGCGATCGCGAGGGCTCGTGATGTCTCAGAGGGGGGAGGGACCTGGGCATCGAGAGATGATCTCATTCATCCGACATGATGATTGATCTCGGCACCGTACATGGGCAAAAAAATGACAATGGCCAACGACAGGAGATATCCAGATCCTCATCGCTCTCAGGCCAACAACCAATCGAGCAGCTGAGCGAGCCCCCAACTGTAGTATCATGCTTTCGAAGCCGAGCTTGGACAAAATCTTCCTCAAAAAGACGCTTGTCATGAAGCTGATGGACCCAACCAATCCTTAGAGAGCCTGGATCCGAAAAAGTCTTTTGGTCGACGAGCCCTCTTTCTCTGTCTCTCGCTTGCTTCTCGCCTTTCTTATTTTCTTCCTCCCTTCTGCGGCAGGCATATCTCAAGATCCTCCTGGCGACGGGCGGCGACCAAAGCGTTTTGTGCACGCGGCTCCGATGCGGCCCGCTTGTGCAGTATGCGCGTCCCGTCCAGGCCGGCCATCGTGGGCTGCTAGGCTCCTAGGCTTGCCAGGTGCGCTGGGGTATGCTCCGATCGAGCGCTACTCACTTTGTGCGCACTCTCTGTCTTCCCAGACCAAAAAAGCCAAGAACTACTACGGTCCAGGGGTTTGAAGGCTGATCTGCTCACCGGGGCGGATCCCCCTCCTCCAAAGTGGGGAACCTTCCTCGATGGATTCACGTAGCCAAGTACATAGGAACCTGAAAGCGCGCCCGCCAGGATTGGTTTGCGAGTCATTCAGGCCGTTCGAGGGGTCCGAGGGAGGAGGAGGAGGAGGAGGAGGAGGTGAGAATGGGTTGCAAGACTGGCCTGGGTGGGAAGCAATTTCAGCTTCTGAGAAGCCGGCTACAATGCCTCAAAACTCTCCGTCGTGCCCGCTGTCAGGAGGGTGCCGTTCCTGCAGACCTAGCACCACCTTTGACCCTGGACGTTGACGATCAATGCAGTGGGACGAGGGTCCACGGTTCGCAGTCCCTACGTCCAGGTAAGGCAGGATGCGCAATCACCTCGCAAAACAAGCCAGGCCTGTTGTATATCAGTAATCAACCTTCTGCCTCTTGGTGTGTCCTATATTTGTTTGTGTGCTGGTCCCTGGCCCTCGCTAATTGTCGAGAGAATCTGAGCAGAGTGCACCAGTCTCGCCTCGTCTCATCTCCGCAAGGGAGGAAGAAATAGTAATAGTATGCTGCCGCGGGCGTAGGAAGCAGGAACCGGTGCTAGCAGTAGCATGGTCCCCATCAACACATCACGAGCCGATCGTTTAGCGCGGCCCCTCGCTACCAGCGGCTTTCGTAGAACTATGTGCTACTACCGTTGGTTGCCGCCATCAACACTGTTGGTTCGAGAGAATTGTGGTTCCCGCTTGTCGAGCAGATCCAATTCCAGCGAGCAGGATCCAGATCTGTGTGAACCAAGCCGTACGGACAGCATCATCTGAGGAAGATCTGCGCCAGACCTTCCCTTCCGCCATAACTCAGGGGATCGAGCATATGACCAACGACACTGACCAGCAGCAAATTGTCCAAGGAGACAGAGAGGGGCGCAAGCGGGTTGCAAGGCTCAGTCGTCGTCCTTGTCATCGTCGAGGATGTCTTGGGGGGGAAATGGTCGCCATACGCGTCGGAAGTGGCCCTGGTAAACTCTGTCGATTCCGGCTTGTATTCCAGTTTGCCAGTTGATGTCGTTTATCCCCGCTCGAGGGCAGCTCTGCCCCCCCATGCTGCTGCTAGTGGAGGGAGGGCACGATTACAGTCTAGTGCTGAAGCTGACTGCGCATGGCACTCAACGCCCTGTCGACCCATGCACACCATTGCCCACATCGCGTAGAGGCGGCCGCGTGCAAGAATGAGAGGTGTGTGCCTCATTCATTAGTAGCAGTTGAAGCAGACCCGGGCTAAATCCGCCTCGGCATGAAACATGACTTCCGCGCGCCCTGTCCTGTCTGATACGGGGGGTGATTTATACTTGATATTCAAGATGAACGGCCGGCCCTCCTTTCGGCGCATGGACATCTCGAGGCCAGGACGGGGTTTGTGGTCCTGACAGACCAATCGCAAGCAAGTCATGCGGGGGCCTGTCAGTCTCTAAAACAAGCCATCCAGATACCAAGTAAACAACGAGATACTCCAGGCGAGACACACGTTGGTATCGACATCATTGCTTGGTGGATGTGACAAGAAACGCATGGATGCTCTCGGAGATTTTACAAAAGAAAATTGCGTGGTCCAGATAACGGCCGTGCAGGCTCAACGCCACACGTGTGCAACCGAACATACCCACGTCGTTGGCAACGTGCATCCTTGGATGGAATTGGAGACAGGTCAAATCGAGGTCAGCCCGGAGACACACGACACAAGTAGCCTCGTCGTGCCTAAATGAAGGAGGGAGAGGGAGAGAGAGGAAGAGGAGGGAGGAGCGAGGGCCCAAGGACGCGATGTTCCTGCTCTGGTGTCAAGGACAAGAAGTAAGGCGAGACGAGACGAGCCGTGGGGACGATTGTGCGTAGTAAATGTCCCAAAGAGTCGCGGTGGCCCGGGCTTGCGCTTAGCTCTCCTCCGCGAGAATACCAGTGTGGCAAGGGAAAGCGGTGCGCCTCACTAGCCTCAGGCACATAAGAACCTGCAGCGCGTCAGTATGCAGGCAGGCCCCCGCGTCCTCCTTCGGTTGACTAGGCCCGAGCTGCTCAGGAGGCCCGCATACGCCAGCGTGCGTGTTTACCCTGCCTGAGGGGTACCTGTATGGTCTCGTCGTCTCCATGTCCTCTAGATTGCTCAATGGCGTTGCGACCATGTGAATTTTCCCGCAGAATCAAGAATAGCGTATTGCATTGAGATTAGATTTTGGGAATGGCGAGTTCCAGAGCTAGCAGACATGGGAGTGAGCTCATCCGTTGAGTATCTGCCGGGACTCTTGTCTGATCGCTGCCCCGGCAGGTGCTGCCGCGACTTTGGCATCTGACCCTGTGGTATGGACCAAGTAGAGACACAGTGCAGTAAGGTACAGGATCTCGGACTGGGGTCTCGGCGGCAAGAGTCCTGTTGTGAAAGGCTGATCAGCCTGCAATGGTGCATGCAGAAGCAGGGGCATACTTCCAAAATCGGCCGTTCGAATGCTGATTGGTTCAAACACTCCGGGGTTGTGTGGAGTGTTCAGACTTTCACCGTGGTGGAGTGTACGTACCGCGTACCTCAGTGTACACACTTTTGGGTACATAGTTACAGAGTACCTTGTTACTGTCGGCAAATTTCCGTCACTCTTCAGACAGTCCCGTTCCAGGGTAATCGAGGTCAACCGACTATCACATTCCCAAAGTCGCTTTGTTGCGCAAGTCTGCGATAATTGCACAGATGATGTTGGTTGTCCATATTCAGCCCTTGCATTCGACAAGAGATGTCTGTCTCGACGCCAGTACGGCGTTGATGGCATGCCCGCCTCCTTCTCAAACCAGGCGGCATGTGTAGGTAGCGTGGCACAACACGAATTCTTTGACATCGCATCCCCGGCTCACAGTGTCATCTTGTGCAGGTCAGTGCATGTGGGGAAGCCGGAGAACGCAGCAGGCCCAGAAATCGAAACTTTACGTGTCAGGTCGTTGACCGCTGATGAAGGAGCATCACTCTTGTTCTGCGCTGCGGTAAGCGCTGGTTGGCCCTGACCGCTACTGTCTATGGCTGCACGTGCCTGCACTCTGGACATAAATTCAGTTTGTCGCACACCGTTGCTCATGAACCCATATGCCAGTCATACAGGCTGTATGAAATGTTGAGGAGCTAGACGTGAAATCCTCTCAATGCAACCGGAGACTTTGTGGGGTATCATAGTGCTTTATTCCCCTCCCACATCCGTAGATTGTGTTGTAGCGGCCACTTACCTCGGTGCATGAATGAAAGACGTAACACTGCAATGTCGAGATCGTGGACCCGAAGGAGACGGGGAGATAGCATGGGATCTTGTTCTCATCTATTTGCCAGACAGCATTGTTCTCTATAGCGGTGACTAAGTCGCTGCAAACCCATGACGAGTTGACCGGTTGGCTCAAAGTACAGCATCACACGAGTGCCGATGCATCGATATGTCAGGGGCCAGAAGACTGCTGCATTCGAATCGGGCTCGTATTCCCATAATTCCACTGTCATGGAGTTGCAAGTAACTGCGGATCTGGCAAAATCCGCACGTAGTATCCAAAGGATTTCCCGCAGGCCTTGGCCTTTGATCAGGTTTTGACCTTCCGTCATGGGATCAGCCCTACGTCTTGGAGCCTCTGAAGCCTTGCAAAATGATATAGACAGAAATGTATTCGTTGCGGCGAGCGAGAGGGGACCGACATCCCAGACGGCGAATCCACGGCTCGAGAGACAAAGCGTGGGCGATCGGGATTAACGTTCATCGCTTGATAATGGTCACTTTCGGAGGCGAGTAATGTCAGTATCAATGCTGACTCCACTGCGCTGAAGGGTCTCATACCAATGTCCTCATCAGCAAGCTCATGAGAGAGGCCGACGCGCTGTGGCTGATGCTTTACAGACTTTCCATAAACGATGGCATTCCTAAATTGCTCAACAATAGTGCGATGGATGGCGTTGCACTGAGTAATGGTCAAATCAGTCCCAGTCATTGACACGCCAGTTCACAGATACGCTAAGGACGGAGGCTCAGCTGGGGCTGAGACTTACGAAGTCTTCCACGGTGCATCTCGAGGATCGTAGCACGACAGGTGCGGAGTAGTCAGGCATTTTACCCTTGGGTTTGGTGTAGACTCGGACCAGATTCAGTTTCTCCCACCTATTTTTTTGGTCAGCTCGTCCTTCAACTTCATAGCATCTGGAGAGCAAAGAGAGAGGCTTACATGGCCTCCATCAACTCATCGACGTTCCACCCATGTTCAGAGCTGATGGGCACCGCGTTAGGAATTCGATATAACAGGTCCAATTCCTCGATGCTGATGGCGTCGATTTTGTTCAAGACGTAAATGACGGGAATATAGCTCCGGGATTTGGCTTCTATTATGTCAATGAGATCATCGACGGTCGCGTCACATCGGATTGTGATGTCCGCGGAGGACATCTTGTACTCGCTCATGACGGCCTTAATCTCATCATGATCTTGCATCGGGTATCAGTACTTGTTGTCGCTTCAGGGTCGGCAATATTGCTTCATCAGGACTCACCGATATGAGTCAAGGGGACCGTGCTCGTAATGTTAAGGCCGCCCTTATCCTTCTTCTTGATCGTGATGTTTGGTGCTTCCTTGTTGATTCTGATTCCGAAGCCCTCGAGTTCGTTCTCAATGACCCGTTTATCTGTGAGCGGTTTGTTCACATCGAGGACAATGAAGATCAAATGGCATGTCTTTGCGACCGCGATGACTTGTCGGCCACGGCCACGACCATCTTTAGCACCCTCGATGATACCTGGCAGGTCGATCATTTGCAGCGGTGCTCCATTGTACATGACCTGACCTGGCACACTTGTCAAAGTTGTGAATTCATAGGCAGCGGCTTCCGAGTGTTGCCCTGTCAGCCTGCTCATCAATGTACTCTTTCCCACTGACGGGAATCCTATGAACCCAACACTGGCAACACCCGTTCTTGCCACGTCAAAACCGGCACCGCCGCCGCCACCACCGCCACCTGAGGGTGTGAGAAGTTCTCTTTTGAGCTTTGCAAGTTTTGCCTTCAGTTGACCCAGATGAAACGATGTGGCCTATCGTTGTTTTTGTTAGTAACTGTTTAGCGGCTCAATGTGCCTCGGAGTGTTCTCTTGTTGTTAATAGTCCGCCGTCCAGCACTATCAATGGTTCAAGAAGGGAAAGGGGGGGGGGATGGGTCCAGGGAGAAGACGTCGCACTGACTTTGTTTTTCTGTGTCCTGCTCATCTGTTGGGTTTGCCATTGTCAGTTCTGTTTCTGGAAGATTGAATCGTGCAGGGGATCAAGTCCCAGCCCCCGAGTCTCGTGTGCGTATGGTGAGCTCTCCGTCAATCGCTGAATGGTCTTGGAGACTGAGAGCAGCTCCGCGGACTACTCAATGCCAATACCGGCCTTCTGGCGAAGTAGCTCAAGTCCATCATGCAAAACCAAGCAGGCACCTTAGAATCCCGAGCCTGACCCTGTGCCTTTCTCCCAAGCTCTTCGCTACCACGTTTCTCTCGGCAGGACATTCTCCGCAAGGAACTCGCGTTATGACGGGGCTTGAAGGGCGGAATCGTATAGAGGGTCAATCGTACCTCGGCCTCAATCTCCTTGATCTGTCGTTCCTGCTGTCAGCTCAAAGTTCTCCAAGATACATGCTACCGCCACTGACCTTCTCCACCGTGGTCGACATCTTGGCAACTTTGTCAGAGAAGCTCCGCTCTCTTGAAACTGCGTAAGTTGGACAAAGTAAAAGAATAAGGATCTGATTGTGGCTCGAGTTGCGGTGCTGCTCAAGGCTCTGGACGGTCGACGTCGTTGTTGGTCGTCTGGGGAAAGAAAACAGCGGGGCAAATTTCAGATGGTTTTCTGAAGGCTGCTGGGCTGCCCCTCGACTGATGTCACCTTGGTAGGCACGACCCAAACAGGGTTAGGGTTTGGTTTCTCTCTCCCCAACGCTCCTGCCAGGCCGTCCTTTGGCAGGCCTTGCTTGCCGTAGCACTATGTGCTTCTTATATCAACAGGTAGTGACATGAGGCCTATATGGTTTCTTGTTGGTTCATGCTGCAATGTTCAGCAACTTCAGTCACACGTCGTAGGATATTTCCTCCCAACAGCAGACTTGTTATTTCTTCTCGAGCACAAACCGCCAGCCTCTGTCTGCACTTGCGACTTGCCAAGACAGTCATGGTTTTAGTGCTGCGTCAAACGCAAGACAGTACTTTGTACAGAAACTTGGACCCCTACTTAAAGTTAGCACCAGATTACAAGCCTTAACGCCGATCAGCCAGCACTGATAAGCGAGCGTGTGACGGGCCTTGTTGTGTCGTCATGGGGGAAGTAAGAGAGGAGGAGAAGCCTCGGTCGGATATGTTTCGCAGTACACAAGGCAGTAGCAATGCAAGGCAACTACTGCAATTACAGTGCAGCGCATCATACACTATAGTCCAGCGCAACGGCGGTGCCGAGAGCGGCCTCGCTCACCACGCATTCATTCCCTCTCCATTCGTCAAGGGTCATCCCATCGCGTCCCCCACCCTCCTTCTTATCCCCAGACAGACAACCTTAGAATCATCTAAGTCGTCCTCGTGACAACGTGTCTCAACCCCAACAGCAACAACAACCTCGCCCCAGCAATCCTCCTTCTCCTCCTCCTCCTTCCTTCTCTTCTTCCTGCCTCTTTTCACCTCGGCATCACTCTTGTCTTTCCTCCTTTTGTTCTGTTTGATTGCCTGTTTTGAGAACCGTATTAAGCATCCTCTCCGACGACGACGACCACGATGATCCTCAGGCGCACGACTAGGGGTGCGGGTGATACCTGCACCTCCGCCGGCAAGGTGACCGCCAGCCTGCTCCTCTCATTCCTCACGCTCGCGCCAGCGGCATCCGCCCACGTCTCAGGAGGCAACTCCAGATCGAGCGAACAGGCCAACTTTCCTTTCAAGCCCGACTTCTTTAACCCGTCGCCAGAACCTCCCGCCCCAGCTGATCATGTCTTTGTGAGTCTTTTGCCCCTCGCCAACACCGTCTTCCTTTCCTCCATCATCACCGTCGCCATCATCGTCATGAAAGGTGATATCAAACTGACCATCGAAAACAACCGTCCTCGTCGATGTCCCGAAGAATAGTCCCTCCGGCATGTCTTCCACCATGGCACGCACAAATACCCGAACCTGCACAGACGTCAGGACGTGGTTCACATACAGGAGCAGGAGATATGGTTGGCTGCCGAGGATGAGCATGTCGCCGAGAGACTTCCTCCTCTGAGGGCACGGAGCGACGCGACAAGGATTCAGCGGCTGGTGGACCGCCGGCCGAGCGTGGTCGACCCGATGGTGGCGCTTTCGCGAGAGCGAGGCTATGTCTCGGTCCTGTCCGAGGACGCCTGGACGCTGGACGATATCCCTGGGCCCGACATTACGGATAGAGACACCGTCGTCAGTCTGGCCTACATGTCGGCCAACGCCTACGTGGAGAAGGATGCTGACGGCGAGTGGCTCGAGGTCGGCGCCCCTTTCAACCGGTCTGCCGACTTTGGCTGGGAGAGCGACGGCCTCCGAGGCCACGTCTTCGCCGATGCCAATAACTCCACCATCGTCATCGGGCTCAAGGGCACGTCCATGGCTGTCTTCGACGGCGAGGGCACCACCACCAATGATAAGGAGAATGATAACCTCTTCTTCAGCTGCTGCTGTGCCCAGCAGGGCCCCTGGCTCTGGCACCAGGTCTGCAGCTGCGCCACCGGTACTTACTCGTGCAACAACACATGCGTCGTCCAGGCCCTGCGCCAGGAGAACAGGTACTACATGGCCGCCCGCGAGCTGTACTCCAACGTCACCGAGCTGTACCCGGACTCCAACGTCTGGATCACCGGCCACTCGCTCGGCGGCGCCGTGAGCAGCATGCTTGGCTTGACCTATGGCCACCCCGTCGTCACCTTCGAAGCCGTCCCCGAGGCACTGCCCGTCGCCCGCCTCGGCCTCCCTGTCCCTCCAGGCTCCGACCCCAATGTCCCCCAGACCCGCGAGAACACGGGCGCCTACCACTTCGGCCACACTGCCGACCCGGTCTACATCGGCACCTGCAACGGCGCCACTGCCTCGTGCTCCTACGCCGGCTACGCCATGGAGTCTGCCTGCCACACCGGCCGCGAGTGCGTCTACGACGTCGTCGCCGACAAGGGCTGGCGCGTTGGGATCGGCACGCATAAAATTCGGTCGGTTATCAACGACGTCATCCTCAAGTACGACCTGGTCGCCGAGTGCAGGTTCACCCCAGAGTGCCGCGACTGCGCCAACTGGAAGATGTACGAGAGCAACGGCACCGAGTCTACCACCACCACCAGCTCGTCCACCTCCACCAAGACCCGCACGAGAACCGAGACCTGCAAGACCCCTGGATGGTGGGGCTGCCTGGATGAGACAGCCACGGGAACGGCTACGGCGACCAGCACTTCCTCGACGAGCACGAGCACGAGTACGAGCACGTCGACCTGTAGGACCCCAGGTTGGTTCGGATGCAACGACAAGATTACCACGACAACAGCCACCACATCATCCTCCGATACCTCCTCGCCCACCAGTGCTCTGCCTACGACCAGTACGACCTGCGTGACACCAGGGCGCTTCTGGGGCTGCTACGATAAGACCACTACGAGTGGCAGTGCAACATCGTCGGCACTCACTTCGGAGCCAAGCATCACTGCGCCGCCTGCTCCGACTTTGACCACCACGCGTCCTGTCACACCACGGCCGACGGGCACGTCCACACCCACCTCCGGGTCCGTGCAGCCGACGCAATCTCACTGCACGAGCAGGAACTGGTTTGGCTTCTGTAAGGGGTATAGCATCAGCGACGATGAGATATAGGTCCCCGCTACGCCCCGGAAGAGCGAGTCGTTAATGGAGAAATAGAGTTGACTGAAGTCAACGACACGATATGCTACATCACGGTGTGGCCATTTATTGCATGAATATCGTTTTTGAATACACGGCGTTGGGCTGCTGGGCAGAACAAGGGCAAGGCAAACGCAAGAGGGCAGGAGAAGTCAAGGCCTTTGATTCGGAGTTGAGTCGTCCCATTTTGCATTACCACATTTGCATTTACAGGCGGCTCGTTCAAACAAGCCGGTACAGACTGCATTAGATTTCAATATCATATACTTGTATTTTATCCTCTGTTTCCTTTCTCTTCCTTGGTTTTGCGACTCTCATCGGCGGCTTGTGCTCGGGAGAAACAAAAAGCATGGGCTCGCATCCACAGCAGGAGAGTGTAAGCAAAGAAATATAGGAAGATTAAAACCGAGGGAGAAGGGAGAAAGGAAGAGGGGGGTGAGGCGTCCTCGTGTCCAATTTTTCCGCTCATTCACCTTGGTACTTGCCCAGAATTAGCTTATGTATCGTGTATGTAGGTTACTTTGCTCAAAGGATCAAACTCTGTATATACGATTGTCTCACCCCAGGCTACTTTGATTGGTGTATCAGCTTTGTAGAATGAGCAGCATTGTTGGACACATGATTTCACTTCTCTTGAGTAGTCGATACTTCGATGAGCACATGTAAATAAATAAAAAATAACAAAAAAACAATGATTGATGCCTAACCCGAGACCGATGCTGTTCCAACAAGATTCCTATCCTAGTCCTAGACGTACAAACGTACAAACACGTGCATGTAGACGCTTCTTCTCAATCTCTCTCCCTCTCTCCAAAAGCGGACATCATGCAGGTCCACGGGTGCCGTGTGTGTCGTCCCATCTGTATCTGTCGTTCGTGCTCATGCTCTCTTCTGAATATTCCCATAGCAAGCGTACGCGGATACTTTGCTCATCATCAACACCATCCCGAATTAAAACGTGGCTCTTCGTTCCATGCTTTATGCAGCCTGCCCAATCTTCCAACTTTTCCTTTTCAAACTGGTCCAAACGTCTCGGCGCGTTGTCTGGAATCTCCAAATTATACCCGTGGTCCTCCACTCCTCTTCTACGCGCGCAGGCACCCAAGAGGCAGAAGAAAGAGGATACCCAACAAAAATCATAGACAGGAATTTGGTGATTATAAGGGGAGATAGGGGTTTAAAATAAAAATAAAACATGAAAAGGGAAAGAAAGCGCAGAAGGAACTTGCTTGCATTCCGAGAAACAAAGCGAAATCAGTAAAGCTGATGATTACAACAGTGTATTCGACCAATTTGCAGCAAAGCGCTCTTAGTTGGCGACCTCTTCCTCAACCCAGCCGTTGAGGCCACCCTGGATGGCGAGGCCGTACCCACTGCCCATGCCGCCGAAGCTGGCCTGGTATTGGTGGCCGCGCCGGGCTCCCTCATCATGGACGCTACCCTGAACGCTGCTGGGGCTTGTGCCGCCATTCTCGAAACCGGGCCCGAACGCAGGCAGGCTCACCGCTCGGCTGTGTTGGCCACGCGCGTTGGCAGGGGCCAGCAGACCGCCGATAGTCGTCGGACCAGATGAGGAGTTTTGTGTGGCGTAGCCGTTGGAGATGCTGGCAGACTGGCCGTGTCCAGAGACGGAGCCGTCTGGCATCTGGAGCGTCATCTCGCTCGGCGAAGACGACGCGGTTCCGAAGAGCACAGCCTGCTGGGCAGCGAGGGCCTGGTGCTGTTGCTGATGGTGTTGCTGCGCCTGCTGGGACACCTGGTTGAGGTACACAGTCAAGGGGTTGCTCTGGGTGTTAAACAGGGCTGGCTGGTTCCCCGCTAACTCGTTGGTTGGTGATCCGCTTTGCGGGGCCTGTTGTTGCCCTGGAGAAGCAGGGACCTCGTTGCGTGGCGAGCCGGCTTGCTGTTGCTGCTGCTGCTGCTGAAGCTGTCGTGGCGGGTTTCCACAGCGATCCTTGCCGAAGTTGACCTTGAACTTTCGGTACTCCTCCTTGCTCCGAACAGCCTCGATGGCCTTGATGGCATTGGCAATGTTGGTGAAGTTCACAAACGCGCAGCTCTTCTCCCGGAGTGTGTTGACCAGCTCGATCTCACCGTACTCGGAGAAATCTTGTCTCAGCCTCTCCTCCGTAAATGTTTCGTCCAGGTTGCCAATGTAGACGTTTCGCGAAGCACCGCCACTGACAGCCAAGGCGATTGCTGGGGGGAGAGCACCAGAGTGCTTACCCCAGCCAATCTTCAAGCGGCGGTTGTGGATCATCAGACCCTGAATGTTGCTCAGGGCGTAGAAGGAAGCGGCCGCGGTAGGGTCGATGAAGGTGACGAAACAGATGTGCTTGTCCGGAATGTAACGAATGTGGTGCAACAAGCCACCTCGCACAACGTTGCAGATCTCCTCGATGGTCGTCTCGGGGTGGATATTGCCCAGGTAAATGGTCCGGTTTCCAAGGTTGTTGATGCCGCCAGCAGTAGTGGCAACAGCAGCAGCAGCGACGGACTGCTGCGCCAGGGCACTGGAGATCACATCACGGTCGGCGCCAGTGAGCATGTGCGCATAGCCAGGAGCAATGCCGAGGTACTGCGCCGCGTTCTGCTGCTGCGTCTTCGAGACATAGGCGCACCTATCCTTGCCATAGTACACACGCCGCGGGGCCTGCCACTTGGCCTCCTGGGGAAGTTGGGAGACCGCCTTGATAGCGTTGGCAATAGAGAGGAAGTGGATGAAGGCGATACTCTTCTCCCGGACAATCTTTACGGTGTCTATGGCACCGAATTTGCCCAGGTCTTCTCTGATCTCCTCCTCCGTAACCTCCTCGGGCAGGTTCCCGAGGTAGACGTTTCGTGAGGCACCAGACTGCTGCACGGCGAGGGCGACAGAAGTAGGCACCTGCGACGGCTTGCCCCATCCGACCTTGATATCCTGTCCCTTGATGCAGAGCTTTTTCAAGATGGCATCAGAGTGGAAGTGAGTGGCGGAGCCGGCGTCCAGGAAGGAGATGAAGGCGCAGTTCTTGTCAGAGAGCAACCTGACGGACTCGATCTGGCCACTGCGCACATGGCTTAGTATCTCCTCCGCCGGCGTGTCCTGAGGGATGTTTCCCAAGTAGACCGTACGGCTGGATCCGCTGCCAACGGGGCTCATGGCCACAGGAGAACCGGGATTCATCTGCATCTGCATTTGCCCACCCATGTTGCCATACGCCGTGGTAGGAGACTGAGGGGCGAAGAACTGAGGGGCCCCATACGTCGAAGGCGAAACCATCGCCTGGTAGCCACCAGGCGACATGGGCTGCTGCACGGGGCTACCAAGACCGTTCTGCTGCTGCTGCTGTTGTTGGTGCTGGCTGTTCTGCTGAGCCTGCGGGTAAGCGCCCATGCCCTGGAACTGACCGCCGGCAAAGGCAGCAGGGGTACCCGGCTGGAAGGGGCTACCGAGGAGCAGCTGAGAAGGAAGCAGAGGAGTGAATTGCATGTCGAAGCCAGAGCCGGGAGTGGTCATGTCGGCGATGGTCGGGTTCAGAGTCTGTTGCTGGACATTCTGGGTGTTGATCGTGGGGATATTCCCACGGCGCGGGTGCCTGTCGGCAAAGCCAGAAACGTTCGAGGTGAAGGCACCGTGAGAGAAGCCAGTGTCGCTCGTGGAGGGCTTGGACGCGTGACCAAAGCGACCAAGGCCACCACTCGGGCCTGTCTGACCACCAATGGGGCCTGGTTGATGCTCCTGCATCCCGAGAAGATGAGGAGGGACAAGGTTGTCCCGGCCGACGTGAGATAGGACTGCCGTTTTGAAAAGATTAGAGGTGCCTCCCAAGAAGAGAAGGCACTCGTCAAAAAGAAGTTGAAGGTCTGCGGTGTTTGTACAGACACCGGAGGGTCCTAAAATTTAAATTGGGTATCTCGATAGAAGAAAAAAGAAGAGAAGATCCACAAGCACCAGCGTCTTGCAACTGGTTGGGGAGGCTCTCTTTGTTTTTGGATGTGTTCCCCTTCTTTTCTGAAGCTGCTCTCCAAAAACCAACCCGGAGGACCTAAGTTCGAAAGGCAGGGGGGCCAAAAGCAGAAGTCGAAAGAATACAAGTAGTATCTGTCGTATATGCAGGTTCGAATGTCTGGTGGAAAGGTTTATACCAACACGCAGGCCAGTCGGGAGTCGGGGATCTCTAGGCCTTGAAAGCTAAAGAAGCTAGGTTGACGAAGCCAGGACTGGGGCGATCAAAGAACAAAAGGCCCCAAAGTGCAGCGAACCAAGCAGGTATGTGATCCGCAGAAGGTTGGTCGAACAGGACAGGAAGGTCGAGACCGGCGCAGCGACACACTCCCACTTTTGTAGTCGAACAAAGACGGCCGGTATTAAAAAAGGCAAGGTAGCCCGTAGCCCTGGCGAGGGTTCGAAGGGGAGAATGCTGAGGCGGAACAGACACAATGCCACGACAAGGACAACGAGAGGGCTCAGGCCTGCTCCTGATCTGTTCGTTTGCGTTCGCGGTGAGACTTGTCGCGTCAGGCGACGTGGGGATTGGACGACCGACAGGAGCCCTAGGAGTGGGTGACCTAATCAAAATAAAGAAGGGAAAAAGTGATTGCAATAGATATATGCCAAACAATGAGTGTGTACTATTCGAACAACAAAAGTCGGTGGTGACGTGGTCGAGGGGCGTGTGCTGGGACGAAATAGGATTGGAGGGCCGGTCGCGACGCAAATTAAGAGAGAAGATCGTTCAAGAGGGGCGTTGGGAAGAAGAGAACAAGAAGCTCAAACTCAAGGCTCGGGTTATACGCAGAAGCTAAGGTAAATGGTATGGTAAATATGAAGGTACCACCAGCAGAAGCACGAGAGGGATGAAGGCGAAGTCAAAGGTCAAGGTGAAGGTCGATCCAAGAACGGACATGAGGGAACGAAAGAGGAGGAGGATGAACCTGAACCTAAGATGAGGGTCAGAAGAAAAAGAGGAATCGGCAGGACAACAACCAACACACAAGGAAGGAGAAGAGAAGAAGAAAGAAAGAAAAAAAGGGGAGGTCAAATTGAGAGTGACTTGAGTGAGGATCCGGGGCGAGGAGGTGAGCGGAGAGAAAGGACCTCTCTGGACATGGAGACAAGGTAAAATTGGACCAGGGCCCAGCCTATCCAGGCAGGAAAAGGAACTAGGGCTAGGGGGGGGAGGTGGGCATGGGCAGGTACTATGGACAGGACAGGGCAGGTCATGCGCAGGGCAGGTCGAAAGGCCCCAAGGAACCACACCTGGCTCTGTGAGTACGTACACAGTACTGTGCTGTCAACGTTCAGACCCTCTCCAGACAGCATCGGTCTTGCGAATTGGTTTTTCTTTTTCCTTTCTTTTTCGCGGTGAGGGACACTGCTGGGGCCCTACCTGAAAGGGTGGGCTCACCAATGAGAAGGCCTCGGTGGACCCCCAGGGTGCTGGCCCAAAAGGGGCAGGGACCACCGTCAAAGTGCAGGCATCCCTGGCACCGCAATTTAACTCTCCTCGCGCCTTCTCCCAGAGGAGCCATGGCCCTCCGCCAAGCGTACCTCTGTACCATGTAGTATAAGCTCCAGCACGCCGGTACTGTGGCACTGTAGTACATACCAAGGGCACTCAACCACTATGTGTGGCACTATGGTGGCCCCATGGCGGTACAATGTCCTCCGTGTTCCCCCCAATACCCACTCCACGCAGTGATCGAGCTGGCGGGCACCAGACGCAGCATCAAATGCTGTGGGTATGGATGGAGGTATGCGGACGAGTATGGTTGGGCCTCATGCGCAGGCCAGGAGGAGGAATGACTGATTGACGGACTGATGGTTTGACTGACGATGGTTAACTATTTTGAGAATGAGGGCCCTGCCGCCTCCCAATAGGGTGGCTGCGATTCGCGATATCTTGTAGTAAGCTCGTAACACGGACTGAAGTCAGCCGTCTTTTTGTTCTTTCCTTGGTCAGGGTCTGGGCCAGGGGGGCATCGTTCATATTACATAGTAACATGGCTGGCCCTACTACTTTGCACTTGGCCTGGGTACCCCTAACATGGTCAACAGGACTTGGCACTACAATATCAACGCATTTTCTAACCTGTCTCAGGTCTCCTGTGTTGGTGCCTCTATCTATCTATAGAGCCATTGATTAATTAACTGACACACAGAGAGACAGATAGACAGAGAAAGAGAGAAATGCTGACTGTCTACTACGTACCTGGTTAGGCAACAGGCATTAGAAGATGACAAGACCAGCCAGTTCTGTAACTTGAGTACTTAAGTAGGAGGGAAAACGCCACCGGGGAGTCCCGTCTAGAAGACCGTATACTTAGAAGTCGTACATATGCCCAGGTTCTCTCATCTCATTATTCTCCGAGTCGTCTTAGCTCCTATCAAAAGAATCGATCTACTGCTGTAGGAAATTATCCTGTGCAGTAGCGCTGTCGTTTTGGGTAACATTGATAGATGACACTGACACTGTCCCGATGATCGTCGTTTTTGTCACCGTCGCCTTTCTTCTTTTCCCAATCTTATCCAATGAATGATAACCTGGAGTGAGCCGAACGTAATTTTGGGGGGAGAGAGGAGAAAAGGTTGGTATGGGGTGGGGGGTGGGCGTTGATCAGCCCACGTCGCCCGCCCGTGAGAATGCGCTGTGGAACCTTACCAGCAACCAGCAACCAGGAACCATCAACATCACTGAATCATAACATTCATCACGTCCCATTCCCAACAACCGACCAAAGTGATGTCATGCTGAAGAAAGCACTACTAATGATAGCACATGTATTCGTTTAGCAAAATGATAAGGAGGCTGCAAGAAGTCCAGGCGGTCAAGTGGGTAAATCATCGTTTCAGAGAAAGAGATCCGAAGGAAACGAAACATAATAGACACATACACAGCCTGCCTCGTTTCTTCAATTTTGCCCCAGCCTGGGGGAGAGACATCCACCCACCCATTCAGGGGTCCATCCGTCAGGTCCAGCCCTAAGGGACCATCCGGGGAACCGACCAGATCGCATGTGTTGTTGTGAAGGGTGTGTGTTGGCTGGCAGCTCTAATTAAGATCTGCGAACCCAAAAGGTCCCAGGCGCACAACCGCTGGTCCTTTCTTCTACCGCAGCCGAGATCGATCAAGCACTTTAGCAGATCGTTTCAGGCGGGTCGGCATTGGCGTGTTGACGGTTTCTTGGTGGTCCCTTCTTTCATTCTCTTTTTTTGTTGTCCACAAAAATCCGGTGGACAAGTCTCTCGATTCGGGAAGGCCTATGGCAGCCCATGTGTTTGTGTCTTCCCCACCTTCCTTGCCCCTGCTCAATGTCGTATCTGTTCCCAAGCCACCTGCAGGGTGTGCCTTTATGTGCAAGGGGTCCCAATTGAACAAAGCACAGGTGGTCTGGCCAGCAGAGAGACCAAGCACCACCCACCAACCCACCTTGAGAAAGGGCCACCTCAACAAGACCGCCACCCAGACCGCCCGCTCGCCCATGATCCTGAGGCGCCAAGTGGAGTTTAGCCGCGCACGCGCGCTCCGACATCGTGTTGTTACTTCTACAGACAATCAATAGATAAAGCCCTGAGAGGAAGAGAAAGAAGGGACATTGGTGGGACAGTGGGACATTGGTGGGACAGTGTTTGCTCAAGGCAAAGCCCTCTCACGCCCTTTTTCGAAACACCAGTCCAGATTTGGGGCCTTCTCGATGCAACCAAACACCACAGTAGGTATAGTGAGAGAAACTGTTGACGCCACCTCACTGTTTTGCTGGCTGCCACCCGTTCCCCCCCTTCCCTGGAGCTTACCAACCGAGTAGGGAAAGTCCGGCGCGGACGCTTCTGCAGGAACACGCAACAAGGGGGTTGACGAACTCAGACACACACACAGACAGGATTCCAACGTTCGTCGCTCTCGAAAGAGGGACACAGCGTGACGAGCTACGTTCCTGCTGTCTGCGTAGGCGTGGGGGGGAGAGGAAGGGGGGGGGCGGCGGAAAGAGAAGAAGTTGAAAGAAAGGGGTCTGTACCACGAAAGGGGAAGAAGCAAAGCCAATCCCTGCCGCCCACGTTTTTCTCCCCTTCTTTGGTCCTGCGCGACCGAAAAACCTTGTTCACCTTGTTGATGAATGTCTTCCATATGATCTGGTACAAACAACACTGGACTGGCACTGCGCAGAGCAAATATGTAGGAGCCCTGAACAGAGAGCATAAACAACCCATAACTCGACCATCTACTTCCCAGCAAAGTCTACTATTCATCTTTGGAAGTGGTGGTTCTTCTTCCTTTTTCATGGGATGATAAATTAACCATCATAGCCATACCTGTCTGTCTGCTCTCACCCCACATGCCTCGCCGCGGGAAGGGGGGTCGTGAGTCAAGCTGGCCTACTCAACGGCTGCATGCCGCATCTGCATGAGCAAGGAGAAGAGGGTGGACTAACTTTTCCTAGCCAACCCCCACTTGTTTTTATGGATCCTTGTTTTGCATTGGGCAATGGAAAGGTCCATGACTGTCAAGCTGTGAGGGCCACGCGACCAGCGCGATACTGGTTACTGAGGTCTTCCCAAAGAACGAGCCTCGTATTACTATGATAGTATACAGGTGTCAATCACTGCATGATGGACGATCCAAGTAGCCCTCGTTGCCCAGTAATCGAGCAAGATTTGTCTATTGATTTTCCTCCTCCTGTTGCGAAACGATCAGGTATTCTCATGCTAGCTACAGCCAGCCCTGCCCCCTTGTTCAAAATGTAGGAGATGAAGGACGTTTGGCTCCAAAAGGAAGGAAGAAAGAATGCGCTCAAGGCTTGCACCGACCCATGAACCGAGGATACATGCAGCATGTTCGGACCGTGTGCTGGTTAGCCAGCCAAGCCAAGAAACGCTCCAGTCCCAGACCGTAACCACCGTGCGGGCTCGTTCCGTACTTTCTCTGGTCCAAGTACCAATAATAGGGCGTAGGGTCGATGCTGTGCTTGTTGAATGCCTGCAACAGCTCCTCGTATCCCTCCATACGCATCGAGCCGCCCACAATCTCGCCCACGCCGGGCATCAGCACGTCCACGCTCTCCGTCACGCGGAGGTCGGATGGGTCCTTCTTCATGTAGAAGGCCTTGATCTCCACAGGGAAGTGCGTCAGGAAGATGGGCTTGTTGATTGCATCCGTCATCTTGCGCTCGGCAGCCTCGGCGATGTCATCACCAAAGACGTGAGGCTTGCCCTCTTCGTTGAGGATGGGAGGATCCTGTGCGTTGAGCCTGCCAAATCGTCAGCACGTTTCGAAGAGTGAGAAAAGAAAAATTCTACAACTCGGGAGAGATAAAAAGAAGGAGCTTACCAGTCAATCGCATCGGTGTACTTCATCCGCAGGAATGGACGACTGGGCTTCTTGAAGTCAGGGTTGACTTGCTTGATGTACTCGGCGATCTCAGAATCCGACAAGACCATGTCCACCACACCGCAGATCATCTCCTCGAGGTGGTTGAGCAGGTCCTCGAAGGAGATGAAGTCCAGCTCGGCCTCGATGTGCGTATACTCGGAAAGGTGACGCCGCGTCAGACTCTTTTCGGCACGGAACGACTTCTCAATGCAGTATACATTGCCCATTGACGGCAGTACGGTCTCGAGATACAACTGCGAGGACTGCGTGAGGTATGAATCCTCTCCATAGTAGTTGAAACCGAACAGCGTAGAACCACCCTCGACCTGCGTCTGCACCAGCGCAGGCGGGGACACCTGACGGATCTTCATCTGCTTGTACAGGTGCCGGAACGCATAGTCGACCTCGGACCGGATCTTCATGACAGAGGAAGCCTTCTCTCCTCGCAGGACCAAGTGCCTGTTGTCAAGCATGTCTGCCTCCCACGGATCCTGTGTGTGAGATACCTTGTTGGTGATGGCATCCATATCCGAAGGCGCGGTGCCGAGAACCTCGTAGTAGTCGACATGTAGTTCGCGGTTGTCAGGAGTCTTCGCAGAGGGCGGTGCCTTCTTCATCTCGCCGTACAGGACAAGCGAGGTGCTTCTGGCAAAGGTAAGGGCGGCGTACGTCTGCGTGAGGGGTCCGCTTGGTAATATGCACTGCAAGAGGCCATAGCCGTCCGTGAAGACAATAAAGGTCTAAAAGATCCCATTCCCCCAGTGTCAGCCTCCCGGTATACAGCCCTCTCAAACACCGCCGCATATGTTCTTTTTTTTGGGCCAGAAACTTACAGCCTGCTTTTGTGGCCGCAGCTGGTCAATTCGGCCGTACACCTTGACCCTCGCGCCCTTCTTGTCACCCTCGCCAAGCTCCACGGTCTTATCGTCGATGCGGATCTTTTCGGCCTCAGGCAGGCTGGGGTCCTGCTTGATGACGATCTTCTTAGCCGCCTCGAGGTTGTCCAGGCGCTGCTTTTTGGCCTCCTCCTCCTTGGCATCACTGGCAGCCTTCTTGGCCTGCTTCTTCTTGTGGGCATCGACGGCGGAGTTGGCCTTCTTGACGGCGCTCTTGGCGGGTTCCTTCCACAGCAGGGCCTCGGCCGGGTCATCGCCAGTCTTGGAGGCACGGGTCAGGTAGGTGGTCGAGGGGCGCTCAATGTTGGCGATCATGGCATAGGCCAAAGACTTGTAGGGTTTGGCTTCTGACCCGTCGACTGAGGAGTCATCGAGGCCGGCGTCGACATCGACGTAACACTTGTCGCCCTCGGGCTTAACCCGCTCAGCGAGTTCTTGTATAGCTGCCATTTTCTTTTCGAAGGAGAGTCGCGTTGGTTGCCGACAACCAATTGATCGAGTACAAAGAGAGATAGGAGGGGAGTCAAGGTGATGGCACGACCTTTGAAACTGGACCTTGAATAGTTGAGGGAGAGTTGGGCAGTTAGAGGACCGACAAACAAAGTGTGGTGGGGTAGAGAAAAGATAAGGGAGCGGGAGCTTTGGTAGCAGCAGCAGCAAATCTGGTGGGGTTGAGTCACTGGCTGTATCACTTAGAACAGGGGTCTTGCGAGGTTGCAGTGACTCACTCACACATCTCTTTCAAGCCTGAAGCACAATTCGGTTGAATGCCTATTATCGGAACACACTGTCTCATCAAGATGAAAGTACCACAAAATGATCGCTTGACTACCATACTTTGGCTACATAAAAGCCATCTCAAAAGGCTGCAAGCATGAAGCACTGTGTTTTCTATTGCCAACTAAAGCAGTCAGCGAAAGGGTCAGGTCGTCAAGCCTGAGATGGAGCTGAGCAACTGCTTGATGCGACAAGATAACGCACGCCCTCATTCGCTCAGATATGTGATGAAACAATGCTGTATCTTAGGATGTATACGAATAGTCAAGGTGTAGGCATGACAGCATGGCAGTACCTGTTCCTCTGCTTGACAGAAACCCTGAATGCCATCATTATGAAGAACAACAATGAATAGCGTGTATATGTATATGTACACACATTGTATCTTCAATACTTTCTACCAGCTGAGCAGTACTGTCAGAGCAGAACGCACTCTAACATAAGCAAGGTCAAGGCGTCGCCTTCCTGAACCGGCAGCAGAGTCTGGCCTCAAAGATTGTGCCCCTGCTACACAGTACACACAAACTGAAGAGCAGAGACTACAAATCACATCCTCGACGAAGCAGGGGTTCTCAGAACACCAGCTCGAGGCCTACCAGAACATTCCCCTCCCCCTTTCTGGGCTTCATGTTCTCGTTAACGCGTGGGCAGTTACACACTGGGCTCTCTCACAGCTCATCCCTAACGTCCTTGTTAGCCTCCACGGCCTCGGCCGCGCCTTCCTTCCCCATCTCCTCCATCCCCCGCTTGACAACCGAGCTCAGGATCTCATAGACGACCTGCGCAGCCGCGAGGGCCGTCTCCTCACCCTGGCCCTGGTACGCCGGCGACACCTCGACCACATCGGCCCCCACGACATTCAGACCCTCAATGCCCCTCAGGATGCGGATCAGCTCGCGCGTGGTCCAGCCACCAGGCTCCGGGGTGCCTGTACCAGGCGCAAACGCCGGGTCGAGCACGTCAATGTCGATGGACAGATACACAGGGTCGTCGGCGGGGATGGCGTCGAGGATGGTCTTGATCACACCCGCGGTGCCGAGGTCGTCGATGTCGTCGGCCACGATGCGCACCCAATTCTGGGAGGTGTCGTCATCAAAATCGTCCCAACCGTTGCCGGACAGGCGGGTGCGCAGGCCGGCGTGCACTGAGGGGCGGGTGGTGTCGTTGAACAGCAGCCCTTCTTGACCGGCGAGCCAGAACATGGAGCCGTGGGTGAAGTGGGCCTGATCAGAAGGCCAGGAGCTGGGGTACTTGGCTGGGTGCCAGGTATCGAGGTGGGCTTGAGTGGTGTCAAAGTCGTCGTCGTCAGCAGGAGCAGAGAATCATCAAAGGGGAAAAGTAAGGGGGGCCAGCTACCATCAAAGTGTAACACTCGCAGGGGTTTCCCATAAATCTTATTCAGCGCCCTCAGTGCCGGCAGGGAAAGGCTGTGGTCACCACCGAGCGTGATGAGCTTGGGCTTCTGCAGAAGAGGCGACACAGGCGACCGGCTACCCAGCTCCGTGAAGGCTTCGGTCATCTGTAGCACAGCGACAGCATTGTCGACAGGCATGACGGGGATGTCTCCGCAGTCGATGATCTTAGCCCAGTTCTGATATGGGTTGATGTTAGCCCTGGGGTTGAAGCCCCTGAAGCTTGTCTGTCGCGATGAGGCCTGGCGGATGGCACGTGGGCCGAACCTTGCGCCTAGTTTATGAAAATGAACAATGAAGGAAGAAATTAGTCATTTCTTTCTGCATTTCTCTCCAGGATAGGAAGGACAAGACAAACACCGCCTGGGTAAGTAGGTATCTGGGAAAGGAGCTATCGACTCACCTGGCCTATAGCTCACCGCCGTGTCGAACGGGGCGCCAATAATGGCAATATCAAACAGCTCCGACGGCGTCGTCAGGCACTTGGTATGCTTGAGGTGCGCAAAGCTGCCTATTCCCGAGAAGGGCCACTGGATGGGTTGGGAAACGGGGTTGCCATATGTCAGCCTCGCTCTTCGTAATTTTATCTTCTTCCTTTTCCACCATCTTCCTTTTCATTCTGAGTGTAATAGCAGAATCATCGCATGCCATACAGCCATACAGCCGGTTTGCTGCAGTCAGACATGCTTCCTCCCGCTGCACTCAACCGGTCAGGCAGCTCCCATCACATGGATGGTGGGAGAAACGGTTTTTTCCCTTTCGCCTAATGACCTCGCTGCAGCCCACAACTGACTGATAAGGTGCAGAAGGCGCAGTGGCCTCCACACCGCGTTCCCAAGGCCTTCATCCTCCCAGAAAGATCAAGGGTAGACATGGAGCTACTCAGACAGCTGAGATGTACGTACCTCCATACCCCATTTGTGTTCCAGCTCGGCAAGCTCCTCGGCAGTCCACTCGTGGTCGTCATGCCCGTGGTTGCCGCAGGCTGCTGCCAGCGAGGCGAGCCCCGCCGCGAGGAGGAGCTGTGGTCCTCTCATGGTGGCGTGACGAGATCGGGGACGCAAGTTTCACAGTTTAAGGGGTGTAAGTGTTGTGTGTGTGCGTGTGTGCGTGTGTGCGTGTGTGTGTGTGTGTGACACTCGTTAAATATGTTAGTAAAATATACCGTTCACACCCGCCAGCTCTCTCGTTATGAACCTAGAGGGGGGTGGGGGCAAAGTAGAAGAAGCAGTGATTGAAAAGCTTGTTCCTTCCCTGCAACAAAGCCCGGGATAAAGCGAGAGAGAGGGAGAGAGAGAGACAGCGAGATAGAGAGAAAGTCATCAATGGGAGATGCCCGACCTTGATTGGTATGATATGTAATTCCTACATGTTCGAGAGCTGCTGCAGCGGCCCTCGATCGGAGGCGGCCCGGCAGCAGCGAGTGGGCCCCCAATCGGTGTGCGCCTGATAAAAGTCGAAGCCTTGGGCTTGGCGGGCTTTACTTACGCTGCTGCAAGTAATGTGTGTGCACGGGAATTACTTAAGGATTACATATGGCTCGACGACTAGATATTGCCGCAAGTGCGCGCAGCTCTGGGCACTGCATGTGGCTCCTGTGCAGTGGCTCACTGCACCCCCCCCCCCCACACAAGCTCGGGTATACTTTCTATATTCCAGTTAGCCATCATTGCAGTGTGGTTTGTGTCTATGCAAGACATCTACTGAGTGTGGTGTTGATGATGATATCTGTCGGCACCATTGGTCTCAACGCCTGCTGTGGAGGCTGCTGTTTATTTTCTCATTTCTACCCAAGTTTTTACATGATTGACCCACAGTTGCATGTCCCGATTCTCCTCTTCCTGCAGGACTAGTCTGGCCCCCTCCCCCTCCCACCGGCTTGGGGTGGTCTTCTCGCCTTCAAGCACACTCCCATCCTCACTCTCAATTTGCTCTCTGGAGAGCTTGTCTCGCGCGTAGGCTCATGGATGGTGTCTAGTAAACAATGCCTCACGAATACGTCACTGTCTATTCATTACCGATCATCTAGAAAGAAGTTGTTCATGACCAGACCATTGTTGCCATTTCAGGTTTCGACACAAATCTTTCCAGACAGACTTTCAGTACCTCACACAGGCCTGGCCGCCATGTCTACGGCCCAGCCTATATGCTTGGCTTTCTGGGCATATAGGAAAAAGAAGGACTCGTCACATCTACCTTCGCCAGAGTGACGAGTCCAAATTATCCCCACCAGATGCGGCAATCCGAGTCTGGCCACGGGTTCAGGGAAAGTGTGTGTACTCTCTCATGGGAAGCTCCGCTCCACAAACGTGGAGCTCTGGTCTGGGGAGCAGGAGGAGAGCGGGGTTTTTGGTCTGGGAAGGAGGATGTACTAAGGAGAAAGAGGTGGGAACTGCCTACAGTGGCATATGCTTCAGCAAACCTTGATGTTGGATGGGACACGCCCAAACTTGATCACTCTGTACTCCAGTTCTCGGATGCGCCAAAGAAGAACATGAAAATTGACAGCAGAATTTTGGCAGACACATGTACCTACATATATATGTGTATATACATTACGTGGACACTGCACTGCAAATGCTTGTAGAGGCGCTGAGGACAACCAGTGCACAAAGGAGCCAGGTCTGTTCGTATTGAAAAGGGTGATAAAAAGGTCGCTTCAACGGGTGAGGGGAAAAAAAAGAGACGATAACGTCCAGATCTAATAAAAATAGAAAAAGAGAGAGAGAGAGAGAGAGAGAGAGAGAGAGAAGTCTCCTCCTGTCCTCATTTACCAACTTTCTCTCGTCCCCAGAACCACTCAATGTTCGTCAGAAGCACCTTTCTGAAAGTGGCAACAAGAGCCTGCTTATATGCTTCCCACAAAGAAAATCCCACCGGCATGTTCGGATCCAGGCTCGAGTCGTGGTGCTGAGGATGTCTTTCTCGCCGGCTTCTTCTGCTCTTCTTCACGCTTTGGGCAGCTCAAGCAACACCCAAGAGCCACAACACACCCACACACCCAAGGGGGAATACCGCCATCTGCCGCGAGAAAAAAAAGAGTTTCGGGCTTGGCGTTATAGACCATGCAGTCGTCCCAGTCACCCATCTGACCTTGCTGCTACATCTGCGTTCCTTGAAAGGCTGGGTTGCCCGGCCCTAGTGAATAAGCACTCTTGCAGCCTCTGGGTATGACTACAACAACAAACACTTGTGCTTCTTAACCTTCGTTTGCTGAGGGGGCTCCAAGGCCGCTACGATCGCCTGTAGTCCTTTGTCAGTCCGTGGTCTACATGTTCCTGCTGCATCTCGAGACAGCAAAACAGTGCTCTTACCTCGTCAAACACGTCCTTCAGCTTGTACTGCGTCAGAGCACTACACTCGACGTACTTGACCGCGCCCAGCTCCTTGGCCATCCGCTCGCCGTCCTCCTTCCTCACAGGCTGCATCTTCTGTTTCGCCAGTTTATCCTTCACGCCGGGGTCGTCCCTCAGGTCGACCTGTGTACCAACTATGAGGCAGGGAACGCCGGGGCAGTGGTGGTGAACCTCAGGGAACCACTTCTCGCGAACGTTTTCGAAAGATGCAGGGGAGGTAACGCTGAAGCAAACGAGGAAGACGTCGGTCTGTGGGTATGAGAGCGGCCGCAATCGGTCGTAATCTTCTTGACCAGCCGTATCGAACAGGCCCAGTGTATATGGCTCATCACCGATCCTAGATTTGAGACGCAGCGGGGGTTAGCCAAGAGATTGCACCTTTTGACTTGGAAGCACGCGGGCGCTTGTTTTAAAGGCTCGGCTGGATCAAAGGGACTTTGGGTTTGGTTTTGAGACAAGAACGCAGGGTAGCGGGGTGTGCTTGAATCGAGACGCGAGGCGCAACGCCTTGACACGGGCGCGTGATCGGGCAGATGTACAATGCTCCCTTTGTCTCGTGGAGAGAAATAACGTGGAAAAGAAGGAGGGGGTGGTAGAGGAGGTCGGCCTTACATGACGGTGACAGCATAGTTATCGAATACTGTAGGGACATATTCGGAAGGGAACTTGTTGGTGGTATAGCTGATGAGCAGACACGTCTTGCCAACAGCACCGTCACCAACAACGACGCACCTAAAGAGTCAGGTTCACAGTCAGTAAACAGCCATTTCAAGGAAGGAGAGTCATCGCATTTCGTGGTCGTGATAATGTGACGTATGCACGTGGCGATCCGACGGAAGCCAAAGCTGCAGGTATGATACATGGGAGGGATGGGAGACAACATGGCGCGGCCGTGCATGCACAAGACCGGAGCCATGGCGTGGCTCTATCAGGTTCCGGTGTGTGAGGGGGGAAAGAGAGGGAGCATCGATAGGCAGCGAATATCTGG
Organism: Cryphonectria japonica; assembly: GCA_014851275.1. Classification (NCBI taxonomy): domain Eukaryota; kingdom Fungi; phylum Ascomycota; class Sordariomycetes; order Diaporthales; family Cryphonectriaceae; genus Cryphonectria; species Cryphonectria japonica. Next base: position 492,539 of record JACWTT010000024.1, on the reverse strand, counting down.
TGGTGGTGGTGGTGGTGGTGATGATGATGGAAGAGAGCAGGGTGTACCGACTTGATAGTTGCGACCACCATCTTTCAAAGAGACAGTGCTGCACCTCGGAGGGGGCAGCGATTGCGTGTGTGGTTTGAAGCAGTCGATCTTGTCTGACGATGGTGCACACCAAAGGCCCTGCAGGAAAGCTGGTATTGTTGCTTATCGGAGGAGCGTCGCGTGGGTCGAGACGTCGAGGACGGACAGGCCAATGGGCTCTGGAAGGTCTGTATCTGCTCGCAGATCGGCCAGACTCGAGATCGAAGAAGGAGCAAGGGCTATGAACATCTAAGAAGTGATTTGAATTGTATGGTAGGTTTGAGACTCTGTCTCGTCTTGGGGTGTATTTCCTGCGTATGCCTGTAGTTTGTTTGCAGCAGTGGTTGGGAGGGAAGAAAACCCAAAGGTCGGATTGCTGGCACCCTGTGGGAGGGAATAAAAAATAAAAAAGGCGGGCGGTCAAGAGAGGACCGTCAAGCGAAGGGAAATGAAAAGGGAAACCGGGTTAGAAGTGAAGGTGACGAGGCACGGACGATGGGGATCTTGATCAGTCGCAGTCAATATGGATCAGCACATAGGGTGGTAAGTGAGTGTTTTGTGTTGGTAGGTCGGAGTAGGAATCAATTGGATCGAATGGACGACGAGGGGGTCAGCCTCGTGCGCATTGGACGAGAAGAGGCGGCGGCGGGTGGTGGTGGTGGTGGCAAGTGGTAGTGTTAGGTTGGTAGGTAGGTAGGTGGTTGATCTCCCTCTCTGTGTGGGCTGTGGCAGCAGCGAGGACAAGAACGGCAGGAAGGAGGATCGCATGAAAGAGACGTCGGGTTCTGGGTCTTGGGGTGTCTGGGTCCTGGGTCCTAGACCTTTAGGGCCCTGGCTCTCTTTTTGGTCTGTGTCGGGTCTTGGTTGGGGGAGGACGAAAGTCCCTGGGCTTGGGCTGTCTGCGGTCTACTAGTAATGGATGCGATGGACGAGGTATTGGAGGTGAAGTGGGGTGCGTTAGGGTGTGGTGGACGGCCAAGTCCAAGCAGGCCCAGGGGGTCCTGGACGGCTGCATAGAGTTACTATTCCTGATGGGGCTGCCTACAATCTTGGGCCTGGGGGGGGGGGGGGGGACTTTGTCAGTTCTCCCAGGAGGTGGTGTGTGTGTGGTGACGTTTGATCTTACTGGAAGGCGTCACTTGCCGTTACCTACCTACTGTTATGTCCATAGTACCTCGACATTTGATTGATCATAGTAGTTGGGTGCCAATCTAGCATTTATTCGGTCTCAATCTTTGATGTTTTGTTTGAAGCACTCACTCATGGATCGTAGAATCTCACGTGGCACAAACATTCTTTGGCGCCCCTATTTCCCTCAAACTCCTGACCATTCTGCTATCTCAGACCCTCGCCCCTCCTCTGCTGATCTATTTCCCCTTCCCATTTTCCCCGACAATCAACGTGGCTGACTGTCCTCGATCCTGGGTTCTTGATTCTGTCAGAAGATCTGACTTCAAATGCCGAGATGGCCTCACGAAAGGTCTCTGAAAGGTTCCTCTCTTACTTGCTTGGGACGTGCATACCGCTCACTCTACTCGCTCGCCTTTTTTAATCTTTTCTTTCCAGCGGTACGTAAGCTGCACGACCATCGTCGGTCTGTTCTGCTAGGGCCCAGACCGGGCCCACCGACAATGGGCATACTCTGTCTTTCAAGTGCTATGAAGTGGTACCACCCGATTCGACCAGCCGCTCGCGGCTGATAACGTCCAACAGCAGTGCGTGGTTGTTGCCTTACCGACCATGGACCGGATGCTGGTAGCCGAAGTCTTGCACAAAGACCATGTCCATTCCTCGGCGACGAAGCCCCAAGTAGCTTAGGACCAAAGAAGAAAAAAGGAAGGGAAAAAAAGAAGAGAAAAAATAGACCTGGAAACCTCATCAACGTCATTCCGCCCACTGCCGTCGCCTTGCTAATATGACTTCGCCAGCTCAACAACCAAGCAGACGAAGGCCCTTGTGGGCCCCGTCACTGCGGAGAATTTGTTTCTTGCTTGTGCCTACTATAATCCGACACCATCTCATCTCGACAAGGTAGCATAGTGAGGCCAGAAGAGGACATCGTCGATCAATCCTCTCCGAATTGACTTGCGACTGGCCCACCACACATCAGGGCGACTCGGACAGCCAAGCCTGAAAAAGAAAAGGGAAGGAAGAATATCTCTCTCTCTCTCTCTATCCTCTCTGTGGCCGCAGCATACATGAAGATGGACTGTGCTCTCTTTCCTTTTCTCCTTTCTGTCCTTCAACAACCCCCTCGAGCAAGAAATTGATGGACAAAAGAATCTCCAGTGTCATATAGAGGCTGGTTGCATAGATTCCAGGATGTTGCATTACTCCCAGCGGCTGAATCCACACGCTCCCCCCTCCCCCTTCTGCTCTTCCTGTTCTTCTTCTTCTTCTTCTTCTTCTTCCTCCTCCCCTTCCCCTTCCCCTTCCTCTACATCTTTACTTTTTGCATGGCAGAGTCATCTTCGCCCTTAGCAATCTGGCGATGGACACGGGAACTTGCTTCTGCAGACCGCCACGCAATGTAGCTCGGGTCTAATGGAACACCAACCATTCACAGCCCTGTCGATGGCACGGCAGCAGGGCGAGACCTGCATTCAAGCCGCCTGTTGGGCTCACCCTTGCGCACGTGGTTGAGGCTCGCGATCTATAACATGGTCGACAAGGATGAGGCGTTCTCGGGCAAGTACCTGGCATAAGACTGACTACCACCCAGCAGTGGTCTGCGGGTAGTTGTTGCACTCAGCTTCCATCACTCACTCCCTCACTAGCATAGGTTCTCGACTGAAAGAAAAAGGAAAAGGCCATGACCTCAAGCAACGAGCCGCCTCAAATCCTGTTTAGCTTATGTAACATTGTCCCTGGCCTTTTGCCTGTCTGTACTCGCGGCCCTGATAGAACCCCGCCGCTCGAAACGGCCACTGAAACCAGAGGCTTGCACACGTGAAAGGCCCTTCTGACCGAAACAGATAAGCAGGCTAAGGATAAAAATGAACAGAGAAACTCCTCGGATGTCTCTGCCGTGGCTGGTACCGAGGTTAGGCAGGTGAGATCAGTCGACTATTTTCTTGCTGCAAAATGGATGGTGATATGCAGACGCCCTTTTAAGACTTGAGGGTACAGCAGGCCAGTCTATGATGTAGTGGCTCTCAGGAGCGGGTTGTCTCTTGTGTGTTCTTATGCAAGGCAGAATATAAGCAGTAAGCATTCTTGTTCCACTAGAGTCCAGATCATTGTTATTCAGCGCCAAGAAGTTGTACAGGCAATAATCGTGTTTAGAAAGGAGAAAAGGAAAGAGAAAGAAAAAGAAAAAGAACGAGGTTGATATGGATATTCTCTTGTTGACGCCCTTGCACCACTCAAGCCCTCTGCTCTCATTATCCATTCCTTTTCTGCCGTCCCACCCCTCCCAGAGAAGCTTTGTCAGGCAAGGCCCGCCCCGCTAGCGTTCTCACTCGACCTTTTGGTCAGCAAGCATCAGCCTCACCTGTCACACCTTAAAAAAAGAGGGTAATGGGAGGTGCTGGCAAAACCCGGTATGGATTTGTTTTTGTAAATGCTGACAGAAGCTAAAGCCGGCTGAGAGGACAGACTAGCTAACAAAGCCTATGAGGTATGGGATTCCGGGGGTAGCACCTTCTGACCCCGCCACAACATCCTCTCGATACCAAATCCTTGTTCTCCCACAGGGTCTCACCGTCAAAAACCTCAATAGTTTCGAAACAGGGACACCCAACCACTGAGGGGCCCCTTTTCATTCATCCATCCTTTGAAACGTTTCCTGGTGGGGACGGCAAAGAAGGAGAAAAAGAAAGGGAAAAAAGAAAGAAACAAGTTGTCAAATCACACGTACACATACCTCAATCACCCCCCGCCCCTATCAGGTGTCACCCAATGGACCTCTGCCCAGACCCAGTCGACGGATTCCTGGAGCGCTACCTCGTCCTCCTCGACGAGTACACGTCCCTGCGAGAGGAGCTCGTCCGCCTGCAGGCCTCCACCCTCCAGCACCTCGCCCGCGCCAACTTTACAGCCGAGCGCGGCGCGCGGTATGGTGCGGACTCTTATGATGAGCGGATGCAGGCCGGCAGGACAGTTGTGATCCGTGAGACCGAGACCGGCCTCGCGTTTCGAGTCGTGGCCGCGGGTGATGACAATGTTGCTGCCGCTGGAGGGCCTCGAACCAACATAGGTGAGGAGGCCACGCACGAGACCGACGAGGGTGTCGTCAAGGATGAACAGGCCAGGGAGAAACGGGGTGGTGAGAAGGACGATAGGGAGGAAGTTGAGGAAGAGGGGGGCGAGAAGAAGAAGAAGAGGAAAGTGCCCGCCGACCCGATACGCTGGTTCGGCGTCCTCACACCTCCCGCTCTACGACACGCACAGTCCTGCGCGGTCGACACCGTCGAGCGCATCATCCCTCGGCTGGTCACTGTGGATAGGGCGATGCGTGAGGTGGAGATTGAAGTGCGGCGGGCGAGGAAGAAGAGGGCCAAGGCGGAAGCTGCAGAAGCTGCCGCTGCTTCTGCCGCTGCTCTTTCTAAGGATTTTGGGCGGGAGCAGAACGCTGTTGCTCGTGAGAAGGCTGCGGCTTCGTGATTGATATTCTCGGACCAAGATTCTACGCCAAGGACAAGGGATGGTCCGAGAGGCTGTTTCAGCTGTATGAGGCACTGTGGTAAATGCAGTGGCCAACTATCCGCAAGGCGGAGCCTCCGCCTCGTTGGGATAACCGATGGCTACTTCATCTCGTCCCTTGCCCGGGAGAAGAAGGTATGGCTTCATCGATGATGCATAGTTAAGTATATAGTAGATCTGATTGGCACCTAATTCAACACACAAGGACCAGGCCACCCGAGATACATTTTCATCTGTAGTTTGATTGGAAAGCCCAGAGTATCTACTCTTCCACATCACCACCATGATCTCTCCTCACTTCGTCTTTGGACCTTTACTTTCTCAATCGTCAGGCAGAGTGATGTCGTTTTTTTTTCTTTCTCAAGACAGCCGTGTGGATGGAGTTGTCCTCCACTCCAAGGCCCGGAGGGTGGGGAGGCTTGCACCCAAGTGACACCTGGCATGTTCTAGTGTACAAATCTGATCCTACACCAAACCTCTTCGTAAGCATCATACATGCATCAAGACCTCATACTCCTCTTCGAGACGGGGTAGAAGGGCAGGCAGGTCCAACCACTGATGATCCCAGATGGCCGTCGGGAAGCCTGCCCGTTACGTCCGCCGCCCGCTGTGCTTCTTCTCCTTCCTGGTACCGCTACTGGTGCTGCTGGAGAGAGGGGTAGGAGGGATGGTCTTTTCAACCGCGGCTGTCGTGGTAGAGGTGGTAGTGAGGGAGGGGTTTGTGGGACCTAGGCTTGCTTGAAATCGAGAGGCGCCACGTAAACCTTGGATTAACGCGGGCCCCAGCTCCTTCGTTGCCCCTCAAGCAGGAGGAATGAGCTTTCTTGGCGACGTTCGCTTGGCCCGTGCTATATACATTGAGGTAGGGATTAGGAAAAACGAAATGGCAAAGGAGAAGAAGAAGAAGAAGAAGAAGAAAAACCACTGAGCTTAAGGGACAAAGATGGGGGGGGGGAGGAGAAGAGGAAGAAAACCAAAGGGGTCGCAAGCATGCGTCTTGAATGGAGCAGAAGGAGGGGAGGTATAAAAATAAAAATAAAAGTGACGAGTTTCTATTGCCCAGGCGCTATCTGCATTTGAACAATGTCCAATGCCAAAAGCAATACTTTTTCTAAACGTGCAAGTATTGTACATTTTGACTCAGAGGCAAGACTTACCAGGTCATGATTTACCACCCAGAGAGCCGCAAAATCCACCTAGAACTGTACTCATGTGAGAAGGTGCCAAACTGCTTAGGCCTCTATTACCCATTTCCTGAGGATCCAATCATACATCCCCGGATGTGCAAAGTGAGTCGAGTCTATCTATGCCTATACTGTCACTGCTGCCGCATGCCACGTATCACCCAGTCTCGAGGAAGAGTGTTCCTGGCTAGTATCCAGCAGGCTCCTCGCGGACTGGGAAAGCAGGCTCATTTCTGCCCTTCTTGCACTCCTCCTTCCAATCCTTGGGGGTAAATTTGTCAACAATCGCCTTGAAGGCAGCCTGTTGTGTAGTCAGTATGACAAGGGTTAAAAAAATGAGGTTATTCGTCGTGTCATCAAGCATACCAGTGTGCAGAGGCTCTCATCTCCCTCAAAGTGGTTGGCCTGTGGCTTGCAACCAGGGATTTTGACTACTTCGTCATTGTACCGAATGCGGACGTAGTAGCCATCCAATCGGCTCTTCTCGGTCTCGGTCAGCTCGTCCGTAGGTTTCCGACCAATTCCCGCTGGTGGCTGGCCAGTGGCTGATCGAAAAGTAAAGAGCGAACGCAGCCAGCTCGTGGTAGAAGAAGTCGCGGTAGCATCAACGGTCTTGGTAGCTCCGTTGTTGTCCTGCACCGCTGTAGGAGTGCCGGCCCTCCGAAAAAGCTCAAAGGCGATGTGGCTTGTGAATGGGGGCCACCGGTCACCAGGAAAGGCGTCCACGCTGCTCAGACACGCGGCTAAGGTCGTGTCGTGACAACCACTCATACCGAACTTCACAGCCTGGTGTCCCTGTCCAGACTTGTGCATGAGCTCATACTCGCCGTCCGCAGGGCTCTGTTCCACACTGCCGACCATCCGCGCGGTGATGTCTCCCAACAGCCCGCCGACACCCAGTTTCCGGTACTCCTGAGACTCCTTGTACCCGCTAAACCACTCTTCGACACCAATCTTCTCGGTAATCCGGCGCGCTTTGGGGTCGTAGAACTCCTTCGGTAGTCGAGTTTCCGGACCGTGGGCGTCCGTGGAATTGACAGTGTCCATGATGCCGGACAGGCGGGGTTTCGCGTCCACGGCGACCTTTGGACTGCCCTCGGGCAACCATTTTCCGTAGATCTTAGTGAGATAAGCCATCTCCTCCGTAGAGTTCCACCGGTCAGCAGTTCTCTGGCCGAAGGCCTGCGCGAGAATGGCGAAGCGACGACAAGAGCTATCATTGGGCAACAGCGTCTCGTCACTCAGAGGTCGGGCCAGGACAGTGGGTGGCGGAAAGTCTGCGGCGCGGGTATGCGATGGATACAGCCCTGTGAAGGTCTGCTGGAGTGACTGGAGAGCGCGGGGGACAGGTGTGGCACGCAGGTAGATAAAGTTGGCTGAGTCGATGGTCTTGGGCAAGAACCCAAGCCTGTCAACGTAGAGAGCGCGCAGGCGCTCACCCAGCTCGAGAGTCGTAAGACGCCCCTTGTCCGTGAGCATGCCTTTGAATTGTACGTCGGTTAATATGCATTTCTGTATGAGTACAGGGGAGAGAGGAAGAAGAAAAAAAGAGGACGCTGTTGGACTCACCCATATCACAAACACTATCCAATTCACCCCCAGGGCCGGTCGCAATGACAGGTGCATCATTGGGTCCAAAGGTCTCGAGACGACGCTTCCATTCTAGAGTTGAGAAGACCTGTCCATTGCCATCTTTCCCCCGCTCAAGCACGGCATCTCTCATGTGGCGGACAGCCGTGCAGTAGGGCCAAAAAGGCCTGAGGCCAGCATTCTGGAATCGTGGCGAGACCGGCGTCCGCTCGCCATGGCGGAGGAGGATCTGCACCTGTTGAAGCTGGAGGCCGGATGGGTAAAGCTGCCGCAGCTCCTCGTCCGTGTAGGGCCTGCGAGGCTGGAGGGTCGTCATTTCGCCGGTTTATAGTATGTAATAGGATAGTCTTGAGTCATCTGCCAACTCACAATGGGACGGAGGCGACAAAACATGTATATAAACAACGAGACCAGGGCAGGGTGAGACTTGGCCGTAGGAGCAGCCCCGCTTTATGTTCCGGTACTGTTCGTTCAAGAAGTCAATTCTACAACTGAAAATCCGAATGCGCTTGACAGCAGGGACTGTCCATTTTATACACAGAGAGTATAGGAGCGAAAGAAGACGAGGTAAAAGCTGGATCAATATGGACAGATATATTTTCTATTAAAAACGGTTGCAAGTACAAAGTGAAAGACGGACATGCAGGGAGTGTGACGTCGGTCTTTCAAGCCGATCCAGCGGGACCGAGGTCGGCTGCAAGTGTTGGCACTACCGTAGTACATAATTGGTAGTACGTACTGCGAAATCAGACAGGGCAGGGACCCTTGGCCCAGAAATTCTACTGCAGTCGCGAACCTCAACCCTCCTGCTCCACATGTTTTGTACGCTCGCTGCAGCCCGCACAACGCAACCTCCGCTATATCTTCGATTCCCTTCCAGACGCTGACATACAAGGCTGCTTCGGCGCCGTCCCAACACAGATCCATGTGGTGAAAAGAAAAAGAAAGAAAAACCTGCAGAGCTACATGGGTTGCGCGACGCTCCTCTAACCCGGCGACGCGGACGCCATGCAGACGACACAGGTGATATGCTCCCCGTGTCGAAGGCAGCTCCTCGCGGCTGCTCAGCAGCGCGCCCAGGCCTGTCGAATACCGCAGTGGCAGACGGGAGGATATATCCGCGCAGCATCGACCGGACCGCCTCGGGCAGAAGCATTCCCAGAACACGACTTCGTCCCTTCGATCGATGGCCCGAACATCGACGGGCCGCCAGGCACACGAAACAGCCATCATGAAACGAAGAACCCACGCAGTCCAAGACCACATGTCCACCCTTTGGCCAAGCGAATGCCGCCAAATCTTCCCTTCAAGAAGGCTATGGCCCCTTCGAACAAAAAGGAATCACTGGATATATTCAAAAGGGTCGTGGAGGAACAGGGCGATCAGGAGGAGGCTGCCAGTGCCGCGCCGAAGGATATATCCCCTGTTACCGTGGAGTTTCTCAATGACTTATCCCGGCTGCGGCCGATGATGAAGGAGGAGAGTGTCGAGACATGTCTTGATTTCTTCCTGGCCAACGTGTGGCCCAAGGTCATCTCTGCTGGGAGGCCCCGCCTGGTCAAGCAGAGAGGCACCTACCTGTTGACAAAAGTCGCCGCGGCCAAGTTGGCTGATTTGGACAACGAGAGGCTGCCCTCGGTGGCCCGAATCACTCAGCTCTTTCACGAGATGGATTCCCTGAGCCCAGCGAAATGGACTGACTTGACTATGGGTTTGATCAAGAACATCATCGCCAGGAGCTCCGCCAGGCAAGACTACCCCAGCGTCGAGGCTCATGAGAAGGCCATGGCCCGGAAGGCGGAGCTGCTTGATGACCTTGTTGAGTCGTGGATCATCTTCCATCGCTACCGTCTGCCCGCCAACGATTCGGACCTCCAGACATCTGCCGAGGTGCAGTTTCGACTCCCAGACATCAACGAGATCCGCCTACGTAGCTATGCCAAATATGACAACCTGATAGGCGCTATGGGTATGCTTTTCCACAACTTCGCCACACAGCACAGAGAGGTACCTGCGGTAGCCCTAGCCACATTCATACTCCTCATGGATCCCGAACACTCGACCGTCCGCGCCCAGCGCAAAGCAGAGCCCCTGCTTAAGCCAATTGGCCGTATCCTGGCTGTTGTCGAGCTTCGACGACCTCCTATGTACTCGATGCTGGAGTCTCATCCCAGTGTTATGCTGTATGTTGTGCAACGCTGGGACGGGATCATAGCACAGCTGCGTGCGCCGCAGAGACCGGAACCCATGCGGCCCGTGAACGCAAAAAACCCCCTCTCTGCTGAGCCACGAAGTCCGCTGGTCCAAGCTGAAAGCAGAATTTTTAGGTTGCGGAGTCGAGTTATGGATGCTCTTGCTTTGAGTGATGTGACGGCAGTCGAGGCTGTATGGACAGATTACTGGAATCAGTACGGTCACGTTGGCAAGGGCGGCATTACGAATATGCATGAGGGCTTGTTGGACACCTTCATCATGGTGTTTACTGCGCTCAAACGCCCACAGCGGGCCGTTGATATCTGGAACTCTATGGAGCTCGTTGGCGTCGTTCCCACGCTGAAGACATGGACGTGTATGATTGAGGGCTGCAGAAGAGCCAAAAATCCGGTTGGCCTAGAGAACGTCTGGAGAAGGCTCATCGTATCTGGCCTGGAGCTGGACAAAACGGTCTGGAAGGCTAGAATCGTCGGGCTCATGGACTGTCGTCAACCTGAGGCCGGGCTGCGGGCGCTCAATGACATGTTGCGCCAATCCGCACAGCCAGGCGGCGTTCCTCTGCAAATTGACTCTGTAAATGCTGCCGTCGCCGGTCTGATCCGCCTCAATGCAATGTCGGCCGCCAAGAAAGTCCTCACCTGGGCCTCCGACAACGGTGTTGAGCCGGACGTTGTCACCTACAACACACTTCTCGGCCCGCTCGTACGAAACGGCGACGTGGCCCAGATTGATGGTCTTCTGAGGATGATGTACGAGCAGAAAGTCCAGCCCGACAGCGCTACTTGGACAATCCTCCTCGATGGCATCATCAGCAATGTCAAAGACACCAGTCCCGATGAGCAGCGCAGGAACGTCGAGAAACTCCTCCAAACAATGGACGTCGAGGGCGTCAAGGCCAACATGGAGACATTTGCGCGCATTATGCACTTAGTCATCCGCGATGGCCACCAGAGCCATCATCACACCGAGGGCGCCATAGGCGCTATCTACCACCACATTCGGAGCAAGGGCCTACAACCGAGCCCGCACATGTACACCATGCTGCTCGACTACTACTTCTCGCGCACGCCGCCGGCTCTCGACGAGGTTAATCAGCTCCTCGCCGAGTGTGGCTTCGACAGCGAAAAATGTGTCCTTCTTGACAGCGGTCGCAGGCTAGACAAGGTCTTTTGGGAGCGCGTCATTCGGGGTTATGCGGTCGCGGGTGACCTGGACCGCGCGTTCGGCCTGTTCGAGCAGGTCAGCAGCCTTTCTGGATCGGCCATCACCCTAGAGGCGCTCGAGGACCTTTTGAGATGTCTTGTGCGCGAGAACAAGATGACCGAGGCCAGGCGCGTCGTGGACAGCGTGAGACTGCACCGTATGAACGCACACGCGCATGCTGTGCCGACAACGCCTGTGGCCATGGAGATGTTTGGTGCCGGGCTGCCTAACGGCTCCGAGAGGTCCAGGAACAGATACTGGAGGCATGGATTTTGGGCTTTTGCGCTCGACTACGGGCTGCTGTCCAGGGCGGAATGGGAGCAGCTCAGGGTTCGTGGGCCGGGGATGCATGGGCATGCACATCAGTAGGTCGAGAGTGATCTGTGAAGTTGACGGATACTCTGGTGCATACACGAAAAGATGCAACCAAGGATCATAGAACACTCATCTGAATATATTGAATGATATTAGAACTGATGAACTTTGCACAGCCCAGAAGGTATCTCATAATTGAAAACTCGTCCAGTCGTGTAACCTGTCCCGGTTCCACTCAATTGCACCAAAACGCCTTCCTGCACCGAAATCAGAGAACAGTCTTCTTATCCGGCCTTGAGCTCGTGTTAAAGCCTTTCGCATGTCCGAGAAATGGCTTTCCAGCACCAGTCTTGTCATATCTCCCGAGCCGTGTGCCTGTCTGCCTGAGGCAAAATATAAAGCTGTCAGTGCCCAGGGCTAAGGGCGCGTCTGCTACTCCACGCCATCATCGTCCTCTTCCATCTCCTCACCACCGTTATCCACATCATTGTCTCCCTGCCCTTCTTTACTCAGCCGCTGCACCACGCCCTCCAGCGCCCCAACCTCCCCGACTCCTAAACTTGCGCCCTCCCCCTGCCACTCGCCATCCCTCACCTCGCCATTACGACCAAGCTCGAGGCCCCTGATGGTCTCGAGGTGCCGCCTGGCCGCACCCTCGACGTACTCGACCCTCTCCTTCCGCCATGTCCTCCTCGCCGCATCCACCACTGCGGCATCGCCACCACTACTGTCCTCGCCGGCGCCAGCTGCTGCCCCTTTCAGGTCCGGCATGAGGCCCGACAGGCTTGCCGACAGCGCCCGCAGGGCCTGCATCTGGCTCAGCGCAAACGCCGTCGTGGTCGTCAGCGGCGTTGCTGCGTCCGCCTGCGCCAGGTCGCCCTTGTTGTGCAGGAACGCCAGGGCCGGCTCCGGCTCGTCCTCCTTGACGGCAGCCGCGGTGTGGCGGCCCGCGATCGCGCGCAGCTCCCGTAGCAGCACGTCGTTCCTCGCCCTCTCGGCCGTGAGCATCGTGCTGAGTCGCTGGCTTGCCTGGAGACGCCTTCGCAGCCTCTCGACAGAGGCGAGGGTGGGCGTGTCGGGGTTGTTCTCGTCGTCGTCTCGCTGCACATCGGCACCATCCACGTCCATCCTCCCGCCGTCGTCGCCGTCGCCAGTATTGTCTCTTATTCTTGGCAGGGCAGAGGCGGGCAGGTTGTCAAAGTTCAGCCCCTCGTAGTGCCCCAGGCGGATCCAGTCGCGGTCCTCAGGCCGCACGCACAGGATGTTCCGCATGACGTAAAGCTCGAACTTGTCAAAGTTGCGGTCGATGGACGTGCATAGCAGCGTCTCGAGCTGGTGAGTACCGGCGGCGATCTCGGCATGGGCCTGCTCCTCGATCTGCTCAGTAGTAAGGGGTTCTGCATTGTCGAGGTCGTCGGCGGGTGGAGGTTCGGGTTGTTTGCGCTTGCGCTTGGACCTGGAATTTGCGTTGCTGCTGGTAGTGTTGGAAGAAGGATTTGGTCTGCCGAATCCGAGGGAGGTGGGCGGGGCGTTGAGGAGGCCAGTCTCGACGCTGGTCAGGGCCTTGTCGGCGAGGATATTGATGCTGTTGATGATCTCGTCGATAAGGGACTGCGAGTATCGCGACGCTTTAGTCTCTTTTTCGCAGGCAAAAAGGTTCAAATAGGTTTAATTTTTAGTATACTCACGACGGGAGGGTATCCAAAGTGTTCTGTCAGGAGCTCTGTGTCATTGTCTGCCGCAGTCATCTTGAAAGACGAGAAAAATTGTGTTGAACCATGCGGTGCAGGTGAGAGGGGGAAGTTGAATTGACTGCCCAAGGCAAGACGCGTCTTAGTCGCGATCCGAGCCCTACGGGAGAGATGTTTGGTAACTAAAATTCAACCGAGGCCGGCTGGGTGGCTTCCAGGGTGTTTGGTGCCAGGGCAACTCGCTGCACGCCGGACCTGTAACTGACCAGTAACTGACAAGACTGACCACCCCTAACCAACACATCGCCCACTGAAGACATGCAATGGTGCCTAGTAGGGGTCCATTTGAGCCTTACGTCACGCCAACCACCCACCCTCTGCTGTACTAGATAACCAGATAGCCACTGCACTGTGAGATATCGCGCAGTTCTTTCTTTGATCAGGACATAAAATTACGACACAAGGTTTTGAGAGCCCCTTTTCGTGCTCGGTCTTCTTATTCCTTCTCTTCAGGAACCAATTCTCTCTTTCTCTCTCGGAATGCCCTCAAAGCCTCACAATGGATAGATTCAAAGGCATCGCTAAGGGTGGTTGGCATGCGGACTTGGTAAGCAGGTCCCAATTTCTTATTCTGGTCGTCGAGACACTTTCACCGCTGACCACCACCGTCACCCAACCATCTTACAGGGCAAAGAAGGATTGAGGAACCAAGTAGTACGTCGCAACAATCCACACTTCACCTCTTTGTTTCGATCGTACAAATTCACCAGTACTGATCATTTCCCCCATTCATTTAGGGCTCAGTACTTGGGCGCAAGAAGGAAGACCCCCGACTGCAGCACGAAACGACACCCATCTCGCAGCTCCGCGATCCGTCGACCTTTGCGCCCCCTCCCAAGCGTGTAGACGGCGGTATCCTCCCCCCGCCGCCGCTGGCATCCTCCTCCTCATCCGCTGCCTTACCAGCCTCGCAGGGTCAGCACCAGTATGACCACCACCAGTACGCCCAGCAGCAGCACGCCGCAGCGGTAGAGGAGCCCCCGCCCCCGCCCAGACTCTACCGTGTCGACACCACCGGCCTCTCCACGGCCAACCTTCCCCCGCCTCCAAAGAGGCGAGACGGCGCCGGCGGTTCGAGCCCTGGTACCACTCCAACACCGCCGCCACCGCCTTACACAGCAGTGGGCAGCAGTAATGGCGGCGTGACAAAGCCCCCACCGCCAAGTCTCCCGCCCAGACTGCCCCCCAGGGCGAATAGTGCGTCCCCCGTAGCAGGACAGGCTGGGGTTTTGAACCAGGGCGCTGCAAACAGGCTCGGCGCCGCGGGGGTCTCGGTGCCGGGACTGGGCATTGGAGGTGGAAATGCAAACAGGCCGGTCTTGTCTTCTCCTTCGGGGCAAGGCTCGTCCGGTGGCGTGGGCGATCTACAGTCACGGTTCAGCAGATTTGGCGTGGGGGCTGGGGGCTCGGCTTCGGGGTCTGCACCGTCTCCGCCGCCGCCGCCTAGCCAGGGGACTACGTGGGCGCAGAAGCAGGCCGCCATGAAGACCATGTCCGATTTCAAAAAGGACCCGAGCTCTGTGTCCCTTGCAGATGCGAGGAGCGCGGCGTCGACGGCCAACAACTTCCGCCAAAGACATGGAGAGCAAGTTGCTGCAGGCGTCAAGACGGCCAACGGACTGGACCAGAAGTATGGGGTATCTGGCAAGGTCGGAGGGTACTTGGGCAACAACAACGGAAGTGGGCATGGCGGAGCTGCTGAGGACGGTGGTCTTAAGTCTACGGCGAGTGGAGCACAGTCGCATCTGAGTACGATCGGTGCTGCGGCTGGCATGCTAGGGAAAAAGAAACCGCCTCCCCCTCCACCGCCCAAGAGAAAGCCCGACATGGGGGCTGGTAATGCTGCGAGGGGGGATGAGCCTCCGCCGATTCCAATGTCAACGCGCCCAAATTTCTAGTAACAAGTGCGCGGCTGCGGGCTGTCTTTGGGGAGACGAGGGTGATCATTGAGCATAGCACAGGCGTTGGGGTCAGCATAGTGATATGATAGCATGACCATTGTCACTTCTGAAGAAGGCCTTGGTTGGGTCTCGACAAGACAATCTTGATGTCGCCACTGGTATAATATTTTCTTTTCTCTTTTCTCTTTTGCACAACATGTATGCCAGATTTCAAGTTGTGCAGCGCTTGATCGTCTAATCCTCCTCGGCTTTGGAGAGATATGAAGAAACCACAGGACCAAAGTTGAAGGGACAAGAGCAGGAGCTCGATTCTCCTTCCCCTTAGACCTTCATCTCGCTCAGGCCGTGCTTCCAGAAGATGAAATAAGGGGTAACACCATCCTCACTGGAAAATACAAGTTAGTGAGCCATTGCATTTGTCATACTGGAGGGTATTATGAGGTTGGGTGAGTAGGGAAATGGGCATACCGGTAGTTGAGGAGGGCAACCATGCCATCGGGGTTCATGGACTCGCCGGTGTAGAACTCGAAGTCCTTGAAGTTGGGCAGCAGCTTGTCCTTGACGAACTTCTGGGCGCCGCTCTCGAAAGCCTTGACCTCGTCGTCGGACTTGCCCTCCTCCTGGAGCTTGGTCTTGACGGCCTTCATGTAGGCTATACGTAGTTCATGTGTCAGTTTTGACAAATATGAAATGGCAGACGGCAATCTGTACATGGCGGATGCGTAGCCGAGTGTTTCTTTGGGGAGGGGTATCTGCTCATACCCTTGAGGTAGCCCAGGAAGCCCTTCTTGTCGAACTGGGTGCTGACAAGACGGAAAGATGCGACAACGTTGTTGACCTTGACCTTCTCGTCGGCGAGGTCATCACCAGCCTCCTCAGCGGAAGCATTGGCACCAATGTCTATTTGTCACGAGCACACACTCCGTCAGCAATAGCTCTCGCCGGCCCCATCTGAGAGACAAGCAGCCCTTAGAGACAATAAGCATACCAATGTCGCCAACACCCTCCTCGATCATGGCACAGTCGGCCTCGTAGACGATCCCGTCAACCTCCTTGAGATCGTACGAGTCCGAGATCATCTCGTCGTCGGTGATCTTGTCCTTGAAGATAATCATCTTGCCGGTGGGGGAGGTTTATCTGGACAAAGGGGAAGAGAGGGTGTTGTCGGACTCAAGGAGTGGGAGGGATGGGAAAATTTTCTGGACGGTGAGAAAGAAGTCGAAGGAGGGGAACCGTTCTAGACTGACAGAAGGGGTTGGCGAATAGCGCGGGGAAAATTGTACTCAAGGGCAGCTTTGCCCGACCAAACAGAAAATCCAAAAGCGGGTCATTGGAGGGGTCTAGACGCTAATGAGAAATGGGATTAGCCGCCTGGCTTTTATCAACCCAGCCTGCCAGTGCAGCAGCGCCTATCTGCGGCTGTAGAAGGTGGTACTTGCTCCTTCTAGGCGCTTCACATTCAAAGTCTGCTCCCTCAGAGCCACTTTCTGGTAAATTGGCAGTCTGGTGTTTGGCTCGACAAGTTTAGAGTGTCTGAGAGGGTGACACAACTGCCCCTAGAGGAAGACATGACAGACATGACTATCATACAAGGCCCCCAGCACCGAAGCACATTTATTCCCAACTTCGAAATATTTTGTTGCCTGTGTTGCCTGTTCATGGCTGACAGATGGAAACAATAGTAATTCTTCAAAGTCAAACCAATTATTGCAGATGCAAGAAAGAAAAGACACCGGTCTTGAATCTTCACTGCTACTTGTCAAAGGATCTGCAAAAAACAAAGAAGTATACAGATAGTCGACACTTGATATCTTGTCTGTCATAGTACCCAGCTTTTGAACAGGAGAGGGGGGTTAGAAGGCAGTAGGTGTTGAACAACAGAGGTCGCCACAGGCAGGCCAGGACTGGGGCCCAAGATTACCCCCCACCATCTTAACCTGATTTAACAGTTGACCGCCAGCAATAGGTGGACCGTTGATAGTGCCACTCAACTTGCCATACGCACCCGGAACATTCGGTGCAAACAGTCAGCCAGATTTGCCTATGTACATGGCTGCAGGGTTGCATTTGATAATTTCCAAACGACACCATTTCTAGGCTGTTTTATGCATGTCATATCATGTCAATGAATGTTGATGTCCACTTGACAGACTGACAGACTGCATTGCATGCGTGTGTTTCTGGTTCGTTGCCAGAAAAAGAAGGCTCGCATTCCAATCCACTCAATCACTGCTGCTCACCAGCAACTAACTACAGCACACAGCAAGTAATCAGATCCCCTTTTCCAAATTCCAAACTCCCAAACTCCCAAACCCCCATCTGCTTGGCGCAAGGCCTGGGTAGACTTCAGAAAAGTGGTTCGACGAAGTGGCAAACAACAGGAGATCCTCGGAAGGAGCTGGGATCGACTGACAGGCTAGCGAGATTGTTTTAAAAACCACACGCCGCCGGTCCCAAACCGGACGAACCTGTCCACCCAAAACCCCGACTAGACGACCGACCGGAAGCCTCGCCTCTCCCGATACAGCTTACTACACCAAGCCTATATTTTTTCTTCTTTTTCTTCTTCTTCCCTCCTTTCCTTGTTGCTTACACAACTCCTCTGCACTATCGCCAGGAGCAAAAGGGGGAATTTCTTGGTCCCAACACAATCAATCACCCGAATTTCTCTCTAATTGGCCTTTTGGTCTCCCTCAACAATAACCCCAATCACTCAATCGCCTCCCGAGTTCTGCAGTGCGACTTATCGATAAACACCCCAAGCGCAAACAACACACGACCTTGAATCAGACCACAAATCGCCACCACTATCACTGCCACCGCCATCGTCGTCCTCTTCCTCCACCTCCTTCTTCCATCCCCATCGTCCCTTTTCTGCATCGATTCGAGACCGTCGTGTCATGGTCGCCTCTCCGACCACCGTCGCAATGTCGACATCCGCCATCATGACCAACAGCACCGTGGTCAGCGATCTTCCGCCTCTTCCGGCGTACAGCGTCAAGCCCATGCCAGACCTCTTTCCCGGCATCATCTCCGATTTCTGGCTGTCTGTTATCGGCCCACATGTCGCCTATTGGTTAATATCGGGCATTTTCCACCTCATCGACATATACGACCTGTTCCCACAATACCGACTACACACTCCAGAGGAGATTTCCCAGCGCAACCTGGCCTCGCGGTGGCAGGTCGCTCGGGACGTCGTCATCGAGCAGATCATCCAGATGATCACCGCCGCCGTGCTCTCGCTGACCGAACCCGCGCAGATGACGGGTATGGAGGATTACGAAGTTGCTGTATGGGCCACGCGCATCAGGCTGGCGCAGGGGGCGCTGCCGACGGTGCTTGGCCTGCTCGGGCTGAATGCTGCCGCCATTTCCAAGAACATGTCGGCCTCGCATCCGCTGCTCGCGGGTGCGCTGGCTGGTGGACACTACCCATTCTTGAACACAGGCCTCGATGCCGCCTCCTCTGTGCCGGCCTTTGCAACCTGGGAGCTGGTGCTGGCCAAGGCCATCTACTGGGGTGTCATTCCTGCTTTCCAATTGTGGGTTGCGGTGGCTTTCATGGACTCGTGGCAGTACTTTTGGCATCGCGCCATGCACGTCAACAAGTGGATGTACAGTATGTTGAATCCCCCCGCCCCCTGATGCTGTTGATTCTCTCGTCATACCCTCTCCTTCCCTCTGTGAGTGTGCTCTTGGCTGACTATCTGTTTTCTCTCTTCTAACGTAGCTCACTGGCATGCCCGCCACCACCGGCTGTACGTACCCTACGCCTACGGCGCCCTTTACAACCACCCGGTCGAAGGCTTCGTGCTCGACACAGCGGGCGCCGGTCTAGCCTACAAGGTCAGCATGATGTCGCCACGCATGGCCATCTTTTTCTACATTTTTAGCACAATCAAGACGGTCGATGATCACTGCGGATACGCGCTGCCCTTCGATCCCCTGCAGCACATCACCAGCAACAACGCTACCTACCACGACATCCACCACCAGAGTTGGGGCATCAAGACCAACTTCAGCCAGCCCTTCTTCACCATCTGGGACAAGTGGTTGGGTACCATGTGGCAAGGCGACACGAGCTTGAAATACCAGAGGACGAGGGAGAACGCCAGGGTGAAGAACGAGAGGAAGGGCCAAGATGTCAAGACCCAGTAGGCTTTGCTGCTGTGGTCCCTACCATGAGCGGGTCTGCGCTGTGCAGGCCATGTTCCTAATTCTTTACTTTTGCGGGTGATTCCATCATCCCTTCGCTGGGTTGTGTACATACCAGGGAAAAGGATTTCCCATTTGCTCTTGGTGGGTTTGGATTCATGAAAACGACACGTTGAAATAACAATCCACGACAACCTTCGGCATGGCAGGCGTTCTTGTGGTTGTTTCCTCACAGGCTTTCAAGATGGATGAAAGGATCAAGCCGGAAACTTGACTAGACTGGTGCGGATGCGGAATATCTCACCCTCCCCCTTTTCTATTTTATCAACGGCTTCGTTTTCCTTGGCTTCTTTGTTGTCTCTTCTGCTGCAATCAAGGTGTACATAGTTAATTGCGTCGTCATTTGACATGCTCCATCGAGGGTACAACAGCTTGTTGTGCTGGATATGGTGCTCAGTAATCGACTGCTGTTACCGGCAGGTAGTAATGGTAATACAGGAGCTTGCTCCTTGGATTTCTACTTTACGGGTAAACCGGTAAACCGGGCCCCCTGTTTGAAGAACACTTTTAGTGCCTGGCGAAGTCATGGTTTGATTTGCTGTTGGAAGGACGCACCGCCTTGTTTCTTTGCTGGCTCTGGTGACTTGCACGTCATATGCGGTGGCAGTCGACAGCCCTTTCCCGAAACGCGGCGGCTCTGGGGCAAGGTACAACATCTGAACTTGCTTCCAGTCATCGCGCACAACAGCATACTATGAGCAAATTTCGAGATGACAGGACCGAGAATACGGAATGACCGATCGTGTTATTGGCGTTCCTGGCTCACATTACGCGTACGCAGACGACAAGACCGCAGGGATTCAGCCATCCCAGAACGGAGGACCTACTTCTAGCAGCTGCTTACTTCTCAAGCCGTTTGACAAAATATCAAGTCGGTCAATCACCAAGAAGAAGCCACAGACGCGTCTCTGTCAAAACAAACAGGCCTGAGGTCTCATGTCTTGTCTCCTCCTCGTCCCAGCAACCGCAGTGGAGAGGCAACAGCTGTGTACCGGGGCCGCCCTCGCGCGCCGAGTTGAGCTGAGGCGGCCTGCGCGGACTCAGCTGAGCGGCAGATACTCTGGTTCCAACTCTGGGGAAATCTGAGTCAGGACTACCCCAAAAGCAATAATGGGCTGGCTGGAGAGAAGAGTGGTAGCAAAGGGAAGCAATATTTTAAACACTAGCGCACCTGTCCAGCCTGGTGTGGCCGCCAACATTTGTTGCTTGCGCACACAATGAATAATCACAGCTTACAACTTCATAAGTCATCTGCCGAGACCTCTCGGTCTTCTTTTTGTGCGATCTGACACAAGAGGAGATTACGCACAACATGTTGTTTGTGTCTCGGCTCGAAGCTCCCCCCCTTCGGTTTGGGACTTTTTGAGGCGCCCATTTGCTGCTTTCTAATGTCCGAAGGAGACGCCATCCTACGGTTGAAGACTCGAAGTTGGGTGGGTTGACTTTCAATCCCCGCAAAGTCTTGACCTCGGTCTTTGGTGTGACAACTCGATTCAACACGCAAGAGCCTCACCGGACTCGAGTCGACGGGCAGCAATCTTCCATGATTTACTCCGCCAGCAGCAGGCAGACCATTTAGCAGAACCAGTCTGCATGAAGTCCGACCGAGGGCTTTCTGAGCTCATCCCAGATCGACGTGGATGGGACTTGTGGCCTAGTGTCATCCAGTCCCCATGTGGCAGGCAGCTAATTTTACAGCTTGTCAGATAGGAGCTTTGATCCTATGCTACTAATCTAAGCAATCATTCTGTTACTGTATGGACAGGACAGCACGATTCGCACCGTCACGAATCAGATGCCTATGTCTACGGACTGTGTTTGCTGCTGAGTCATTGTCGCCATTGTGAGAGGAGAGAAGACGCTGTCGCACATCAGAGGAGGTCGCAGCCGTGTCGTACCATGGCGACTGATATGTCAGGTCCCTGAGGGTCGCTCGAAGCGATGTCCGATCCAATCCTCCGACACGATGCGGTACGATGCGAAAGTGGAGAAGTAGAGGCTCGTCCACCAAGCCACACACAGATCACGGCTCTCGCTAGTAACCCGTGACCTGTGAAGGAGTTGGACTATGATGAGGTTGATGTCGATCATGTCTGATGGGCCAGGGCGTGTCCATCGACGGAATGGCCAGTACCGACCGCTCGGGCGTGGCCCGGCAGACGGCAGACGGGCGATTATAAACCTTAACTTCAGGGGAAATTTGCGAGATCTGAGAGAGGGTTCGCCTCGGAGACCAACCGCGCGCCCCTTTCCAGATAGGATCCTGAGACAAGCTTGGCACCTGAATTTTGCAATGCCAAATTAAAGAGGCCCACCATCGGAGCAAACCATGCAGGTGTTTATCGACGACGCTAACCATGAAGACGGCACCAATGTCACCTGGACCACTCGCATTATCCTGTCCTTGGTCGTACCTGGTCGAAGCCAGTCCGGCTGCCAGCGAATGATGGGGCAGGTCGACACCAACGATGTCACGATGATGCTTTACTTTCCCCCTAGCACTATCCTACAGATGTGATAGGCTCTTCAGCCTCGATACAGATTGAGCACAGCTTGTGTCCATCGCCATCACGATGCCCAAAAGAGTACGAACTATTGCCGGGATCTCCCTCGTCCTGTCCTCTCAGTGGGGGAGACCGACAGAAAGAGTGCCCTAGAAAACGAGAGACGAAAACCTGTTTGAATATGTAAATACACCAGAAAGGCCACCGGCGTCCCACTCTGTCTTGGTTCGTGCGGTGCCTTGTTCGACAAAGTCTCACAACCCTTTTCTCCGAGACCTTTCTGCAGCCTCCTCCATCTCTAACTTACACTCTGAGACTCCAAGCACGGGAGGTTTTGGGTCATTAAAGCCGACGACAAAGTTGAACCAACGAGCTGTCGTCAGGGTATACATATTTCGCCTTCCTGAGGCACACCCCGGTCTGCATTGCTTTTGAATCTGCATTTCAGGGCCCCTCGCAAGGAAGACCACGACTGAACTCTGAATCGGACCCCACCCGAATCATCATTGCCCTGTGAGCCTGCAATAATATCGCTGGCAAGACCAGGAGGGGGAAAGAGAAGAAGAAAAAGAAGCAAAAAGTCTAAACCTTTGTGCAGAATTCGTCGCCCCCAATCACCCGCACGCCGCCTCGCCCAGTTGGCCAAAGGTAACTGTCCTGGAACGCCGAAAGACAGTTGGGCTTTGCTTCACACAGAGCGGTCTGGATCCCTGGCCTCGAACCTTTTGTTGTTCGACAGCCTGGACCTTCAATCTCTTGGCTGTGGCCCAATTTGGAATCGTTGTGCCCGGGCGCAGCTCGGCGAAAGAGGTTATTACCGCCTATATCGACAGGAGCTGGTCTCCCCGCGCGCTCGTCGAGCCCTGGAAGTATTCAACGAGCAGCGCCGACTGGTCGACTCTACGGTCTCGAGCCACGCCTTACCAGGGTAGAATACTTCTTCCGGTTCTTCCAGATCTGCGCTCCTGTTTTCCTTCTTCTTTTAGGTTACAAGGACCCAAGGTTGCATTGCAGCCCTCCACCGGACATTCCACCTGGCGACTGTGTGTTGGGTGCTTACTGCGTGCAGCGTACCACCGCGCATCCCACACTGCGAGGCGTCGCTCGTTTCAGGCAGCTTATCCTGGTGTGGTGGTCATCCAGTGCTGTTGGCCACGCACAGAGTGCCGACAACCTTGTCGTGCTTGTGTCGGCAAGCGCCGTGTTCGACACCTTGCCTGCATCTGGAAACAAGGCGCTTCAGCGAGAAGCATACGACGCTCCTCATTGGCCACTTCGACTGGCGACTTGGCTCATCACCAACCCAGGATCACGACTTTGCCGTCCAATTCAAATTGTTGCGTCTATTTCGGATTGACTTTGCTGCAGGCGAGGTTCAGTTCACGACAGGCTTTGGCGCCTGGCGCTTAGCTGGAGTCACAAAGGGTTGCGCATGAAAAAGAACGGAGCTCCGCTCATCGACAAGATTTACACGAGGTCCTCTTTTTAATCTTCTCAGAAACTCTACGAGGAGTTGACCTCCCGACTCACTGCCATGGACCCAACGACAACTCTTTTTACGTTCATGCTGTGAGTATATAAATTTTTTCTTCTAACTTTACCTTTTGATGATTACTTCCCTTAGCGGAGATATATCACCAATTTTTGTTTCTCATCCAAAACAAAATCACTTGTCTCGGTATCCCACCTGCGAGAGACAAAAGTTGCTTCTGCTGTGCCACCTCATTACCCACCGCCCGTCACCCTGTGCGCCGCTTGCCATTTAATTTCCTCAAAAAGGCAAATACTTTTTTCTGTATGATTTTATTTTATTTATGTTTTTTTGCTTGGTTTGTTTACTTGTCGATCCCCCGCGACCCCCTGGCCTGACAGACTTTGGTTCTGTCGCCTTGGCTCGTCATGATTGTTTCTCAATCTTTGGGAGGGTTTCCACCATGGCCTGCATTTCGACAAAGTTGTCCCCTTTGGCGAGGCACTGCCTGGCTGCATCAATCTCCGTGCGTACCGAATGACAGAGTTGCAGTAGGATCCGTCCCTTGCAGCTCGTGGTCAGCTGTGCGTATAGCCTGGGGCGGGTACCTGACAGTGGCGTCAGCCTGAACATGCTTGTTGGGCGATGACCCTGCTGTGTTCCTTGCCCGCCACATGGCAGCCCTACCTACACGCATGTTTTCCCGTATCTGGTTCCCCCATGTATTGGGCGTCATCGTCGTCCGGGAGATTGATAGCAAAGCAAGAACCGGCCAAGCCGGTGGGCTGAACAGTGTGCTGCCCAGCTGACACCCCAGTCTCCACAATATTTTATTTCTTCTTGGAAGAAAGCATACATACGGGAAGGCTTGGCTGTCTTATCTTTGTGTTTTTTTTCTCTCTTCTTTTCTCCCTTTCCCATTGTATATAATACAAAGACATTGTCCGGAATACAAGCTAACTCGGTTCCACACGACCCATCAAACAGTGAAACGCATCCATCAGTACAGACAGTCTCCCTTGTTGGCTCCTGGGACAATTTCTCAAAACAATACATCATGGAAAGAGATTCGCGACGGGATCGAGGACAGTGGCGAGGCTGTCATACCTTCCAGGATATTGTTTGTGACGGAGACCGACCAGCTCCTTCTAGAAGGAATGGTGGCCTAAAAATGGGCCAGCCCTATTATTTTTATGTACGTGGGTGGTTGGTGTGGGCCCTCGCTTCTGAAAGTCCTGCCGGGGACACGGAGTATAGTAAACTGACATTTGGTATTAAAAGTATGAGCTGGACGGCTCCCGTGAGATTCATGACCCGACCCGGCCCTCGACCTCTACTTGCCCATATATGCCAGGTCAGACCGTCAACATCATGGTGGTCCCGACCGAGAAGTCCAACAGGAAACGAAGAGCATCGCTCAGCTCAATGAACGATAACGACTTCATGACCATGGACCCGAACGACAAGTTCCTTACCCCGAGGCCAGCACCTATCCTGCCGGCCATTCCTGACTTTCTTGGCCCAAGACATCGCCTACCGACCGCCGATGCACAGGGCCTGAAGCACAGACGATCTGACCGGTCGCTCCCGTCAACACCTACGCCGAGCTGGTGGTCTCCAAAGAAGCTCTTCAACCGCAAGCACGCCTCGTCATCTCCTCAACCCAGTGTCGAGGAGACTCCAGTGTTGAGACCGTCGTCGTCTGAGGAGCAACAATGCGCTGCCGCGTCAGAGTCGACAGGCACACGATCTATGTCACCAGAATCGCTGAGGAGGTTCCTGATGGACGAGGCGCCTGTGTCTTCGGAGGTCCAATCTCCAGAACGGCTCGGCCTGTCTATTCCAGATGACATTGTGGAGGAAGACGATGATGACTTCGTCGTCGCGTCAGCTGTCTCTGAATGTGGACCCAAGACCATCCTGTCGCCGCCGCCTCCTTCATCGAACATACTTCGTCGCCTCTCGGAGAACGAATCAACCGTCACACTGAAGGCTGTTGTCACACAGGACCGCCCAGAATTCTCACCACGATTCCCCTTGCCGTCTGCCACCTTCTACCAGAAGCAAGCACATCAACAGGCGGATCATGAAGTTGATGTCCCTCTGTCGCGCTTCTCACTATCCTCTGACGAAGGGTCCATTATTGACGACGACGACGACTACGCCGACGCCGACCTGGACTCGCCCACGACTACCGACAACGATATCCCCTCCTTCTACCACTCAGACGCCGAGGACGACGACATCGACGCCGAGTGCCTGTCACCGCCAGGGCAACGCACAGGCCGCGAGTCTATGGAGCAGTCCACTCCAGCTACGGCGTTTGCAGGTTACCGCCTTCCGCGAATATCGATGGATGGGAAGACCAAGACGCCCTCTCAAACTCAGGACGACGCTGCTGATGCACCCGTGTCTGTCGTCAGCAGCCCGCCTCTGTTAGCTCTGCCAGTCATTGATGACTTTGCCAGCGAACTGAAGTCAGCAGGCTTATCTTTCTGAGCAATGGGCTCTCAGGGTCTCGACATGCCTTGTACACGATCATCCAATGTATACCATCAATAATTCGTCACACCAACGACGACTTTTTCTTTCTTTCTTCGTCTTCTTTCCCCGGTCTCAAAATTATATGGCATAGCACGGAGCGGGCGATTTTCAAATGTTATTTAATACGAGGGCCAACCGTGGTCCATACTATTTTCCACGCACACACACACACACACAACATGTATCATCATGTACAATCAAGCCCTTTCTATATCTTGTCTTTTCCCTTCTTCTATCTCATATATACCCTCATCTTTTTTTTTTGTTCTTGTTGTGCTTAGACGATGTACGATCAACGGGGAAACGGCCTCTACTGTGTGATTTTGTATAAGTCCCAGGCGCCGGCGGCCTGGGCTGGGCGGACTGAAGCAAGGCGATTTCGGATACAGTGAGGTTTCAACGGGCTCTGGGTAGGGGGCTTGGCCATGAGGCATGACAAGGTAGATAGCGAGCGAATCAAGATGCAAAGAGCATAAATCATCTCAAGATTCTACGCGATGATACCTCTCGTGCCTTCGTCTTATTGTGTCTCCTACAATCTATCCTGCCAAGCTCTGCCAGCGAACTTCAGTTCAAGTTTCTAAGTGCATGGAATCAAGAACACATCCACCTAGGTATCGTAAAAAGAAGTCCAAACAGTGGGCATGGACCACCTTCGGAGATAGAAAGAGGGACTCCAGTCCACAGTGCATTGAACCAATCTGCGGCGATCCGCAACGTTGTAGATCATTGTTGACTATGGTACGACTCGTATCTCAGGGTCCAATTATATATTTATATATGTACAATATGTACGTCACGAACATCCGTGCGTGAAGATATACCGAAACTAGTAATATATAAGACTACGTTATATAGCAAAACAAACTTTTTTCCCCAAAACAAGACTGTGGCTCAGTCCGCTCAGTCCGTCAAGAGTGCCCAAAGCGGTGGACTGACCTCCCACAAAAGCCCGTCATTCATCATCGTAGAATCATTCGAACAAAAATAAGGTTTGATTAATAACATCCGTCCCCCCCCCCCCTTTTTCCTTTCCCCCAGCCCTACACCAAGCAACGCCCCAATCCATGGTCACATAGAGGGCGGGGTATCTTCTGTTTCACCCCAGCCAGTGTCATCGCTTAAGCGAAAACCTTCTGGGGAAAAGGAAGAACCTTGGAACGAGGAAGGAAGTTTCTAGATGGGGATCATTCAGTTCATTATTAACTCGCCGTGCTTGCAAAGTAAAAATTAAGGAGATTCTTAGCGATATCGCCCAGGACTAGTCACGTGTGAGTCAACGGACAAGACTTGGCGCAGCAGGTCCAGCCCTGTTCCCCCAAAGGAGAACCCCCAGATACACTCTCTGGACGAGAAGACTCAAGATTGCGAAGCATAATCATGCTTTGAGGTGGGGAGGGCGTAGGACGGAAAGATAGCCCGAGGGAAACACGTTTCAGGCCCTAAATTCACCATGTAATTGCTACTCATGAAATCCCCCCGTACAATAACTAACAAGAAGACTTGACTCGTTGTTGTTTTGGCGGGCTATAGTTACGAGGTTTGAGTTATAAGCAATGATTCTACTTCATTTTCAAAGTTGGCCAGACCCTCGAATTCTGTCGAGACTGCTCTCAAGGGAGGGAAACAAGATTGCCTGTCGGTGCTGACCACACCGACGGCAGTTCATGCTTGCGCCCGTCTTTTGGTGAAGCTTCCCTTGCGGCATCTCAGTTCTGTTGGAAAGTTTGACTTCTTCTTGGTCTTGGCATTCATGGCGATTTTGCTGGAGAATGCGATTGGTTAGCTATTTGCTGGCAATCAGAACGATGCTACATATGTGGAGTTCCCAACTGATCCGTCCACATCGTGGGGATGGGTTGCTGTGTGAGTCCGACCGTCTACGCAGCTATATAGGCCACAGCCATTTTCGCTAGGAGTGGTCACTCCTTTCAGCTGTCGCATAGTTATAGTAGTGCATAAGTAGATTGGGTGAGGTACTGTTATGTCTCTTCTAGATTTTCCAATACAGAGACGGAATCATGCAACATGTGAATTACTTCTTAGGTAGTAATGCTTTCGATCAGGTGGTGCCTCAGTAGGTAGGTGGTCGAGGAAACGGCCGGCTCAGCAGCAGAGGATTTTGGCTGAGTTTTCCCTCAAGCATCTACGGCCCGGTCCTATACATTCAACTAACTGATTATGATTTGCTTCTTGGTGTCGCAACGCTTGTCATGAGCGGTCTCTCACTTCTTCTCTTTCTTCGTGACATCTCCTTGCCCTGCCTGCTGGGGTAATACGAGCCCCTTGTCTGCGTCTCGTATCTTTTGATATGATGTTCCGTGTCGAAACTAAAATTGGGCAGTTGGATATCTTGAAAAATGACTGACAACATGATAAAGAGTAAATGATTTGACTCTTTTGCGTAGCCAGTTGTTACTGACCACAATGTCGTCTCTATTGCGCTTACTTTGGATATCTTTATAAGCAGGTTATAAGGAATGACTCCTATGGGCATCTTAGAAATGCTCATTCAAGTAATTACACACTCACAACCACTTCCCCTTCCCCTGGGCCCAAAAATGGAACAGCGGCAGTGAACGCGTCAGCGAGTGCTCGCAGGCGTAGGCATCAATTTGACTCCATTTGAGCAATCGCATGTCAATTGCCGCAAAGCCACATCAATACTGAGCAGGGCTCGATATAAGAGCAATAAAGAACACCACAAAACCCAACTGCCTACTGCGGGGTTCGCCGAGTCGTCCCACTGGCTCGACCCTCCGAGTACCCGCTCCGGGCCCCACGATTCTAAGAGAGCAAGAAGGAAAAGATCTTTAAAAAATGATGCGTTGCACCGTTCGACGCGGGCCTGATTCGAACAGACGCCTCCGAGGAGAATAGATTTCTAGTCTATCGCGTTAGACCACTCCGCCACCGCGCCTGTATTCATTGTTTTGTGGCTCGACGTAAAGATATATATTGTGAGATACTGATGGGTGAGTCTCCTTTGCACATGTAGCTTCACATGACAATACCAAAATCCTGGTATGGTTTATTATTCTAGATCGGTGTTGTGAGCTGCACAAAATCGATAGCTTTGCTGATGTTGGTGAGCACTCTTTTATGCTGCACACCAATCGCACTTTTCATAGCATCAACAATCAGATATAGTCCTTCTACAATAGTGCTATTGGCTATTGGGTACATAGAGCTCAATGGCCTTGTTGTTCTCTGTCTATGGAACACTGGCTGGTTCAATTTTGGTATGGATTGGGAGCAGAGCACTTGAGGTCGAGCAGTTCTACAGCTCCCAAGGAGGCTTGATTACTGCACAAGTCAGACATCAGCCTTTCAAAAGACTTGTCAGTTGAGAGCCCAAAGGCTACACATTCATCCAATTTTCAGTGTATATGGTAATTGAAGTGAGGTCATACACACTGATATATACAGGAACAACGGCACCTACTTTTCACCTGGCTAAGCATAGTTCTGCAAATCGCTCCTCACCCTGGACTTCCTTGCCACCTAGTTCTGCTCTCACTTTTTTTTTTCTTTCCTTTTCTTTTCAGGGTCTACTGGGAAAATCCCAGATCCCTGGATCCAAGCTAATTTTTCACCGCCTGCCCGATGTGATATTGATGGGCCATTCATGGGAAGACCCGCAATGCCTGACCCAGCAAGCCCCAATGAGGACAGGTAGTCTTTACGTAACTATATAGATGATATTTTTGGCGCTGAGTACAACAACCACAACCGGGCGCATGGTTTAGTGGTATAATACTCCCTTAGCAACTTCGGTTCGCAGATTTGGGAGTGGTCCTGGGTTCGATTCCCAGTGTGTCCAATCTTCAAGGTTTAATTCCTCGATTATTTCTTTTGCCTTCTTTTTGTATCAACCAAAAACATGTTTTTCTTCCTATATTTTACTTATGCTTCTTGTTAATATTATGTCTTGACCTCAAGGTCGCTGGATAACATGAGCACGCCATGGGCCTGGGCGTATGTCTCCCTGCGTCTACCGATGGCTGTTTCGAATTTCGCGCTCGAAGGCCGTCGAGGCCCTCGCTGATGGTGTTTGCTATGCTCTGGGTCCTCAACAGCTCATAGCACGGGATAAAATTTGCGTGTGACTGTTCAAGAAGTCAAGGTCCCGAACTGCAAGCAACAGAACGAGCGAGAAGCCCTGTGCCAAGGCACACTGGTTGTAAAGATGGTACAGAAGGGTCAAAGCAATACTGGAAGTTGGCTGGACACAGCCGGGGAAGTCGAGC
Source organism: Cryphonectria japonica (assembly GCA_014851275.1). Classification (NCBI taxonomy): domain Eukaryota; kingdom Fungi; phylum Ascomycota; class Sordariomycetes; order Diaporthales; family Cryphonectriaceae; genus Cryphonectria; species Cryphonectria japonica. The sequence continues at coordinate 462,682 of JACWTT010000024.1, read as the reverse complement.
ATGCGGATGCCGCGGATTGGTAAGGCTTGGAGGGTAATCCATTCATTCATCAATTATGGATCCATAACCATGACCGCCTGGCTACGAATTTGCCCAGCAGATAAGTGAAGGTGGGGACATCACCTCCAGGGAAGAAATGAAATGCTTGTTGTTGATGAGGAAGTTGAGGAAATAGTTCTCTCTCTAGTGCTGGTTGGCCCCCGAGAAAATGCCCCTGTTGCTTGCTCCTTCGAAGGTTCCTACCGACAATAATTAGCAAAAGTCACACCGCGGAGTTATACCGGACCAGGAGACTTGAGAATACCGCGTATGTCGGAGCACATGAAGAAAAAAAATACATTAGGCAAGAGGGCCATATTTTTATCATCCCTATCCTACCAGATCGTTTACAGTCCAATTTCTTCTTGGCTTCGTCATTCCGCAATCGTTACCTCAACAACATCCTCCTTCTCCGTGCTTTCTACCCCACTCCCCCTTTGCTTCCTGCTTTGATGAAGCCCTGTTGATGATTGCTGGGATTTACAACTGATCACTAGGAAAATCGGTATGCGAAATATATTAATATGACCCCGCTTTGGGAGCGGTCCTGGGTACAATGTCCACTAGTTGATTATTATACGATTTTATCCGTTGGTTTTGGGGGCGTCATCACCCATTCCTAATTCTGTTTTTGCTGGATACTCGCTGGATTCTCTCCAACGGCATCAGTACTTTTATTTTGTTTTCTGTGCCGACGGGCGGGGAACTGCGGACAGGTCACCCATCTTGATTCGATTCCCTTGTATCTGGACAAGTCTCGAATACCAGAGCAGCAATGACGCCAAACGCCTTGGATAAGCGTGAGGATCTGCCTGATATTCTCAAGGCAAGAGCTGATAGAACTTAAGGGCAGAACCTAGAGCTCGCCGAGGCCGATCTACCCTGGATAAATAGCCACGCTATTGTCATGATCATCGCTGACAAGTTATCAGGTGTCTTCCATCTTATGTCAAAATACTTGGTGATTCCGACAGTTTCCAGGACTCGCCATTATTACAGTGATCAATGATCATCGCCCTGGCTCTTGCATTCCCTGTCTGCAGCCTTGTTTTCAACCCATCGCAGCAGGGAAAACTTCTCGAGGAGGTAGAAATTGTGGATATATAGAATATCACAAACGGGCGCAGCTTCAGCATTGCGCTCAAACTCAATGGCATTATCAATGAGACATGACAATTGCACCCGCTTGTCTCGAGTCTTGCCATGAGCAGACAAACAAGTGGATAATTGCATGGGCGGTAGTTCTAGACAGACGAGATTGACAAAGAACACCAGAAAACTTGCATCCTCCTCGCAGGATCAGTATAATTACACTAGTAAAACACAGGCTCTAACCCAATATCTATTCGTTGTGGCTTTGTCAGTGAAGAGATTCTCGGAAGTCGGTCATCAAAAGTAGTCCTCTTTTCCCGTTTTTGAGAGAGATCATCAGTTCACTTCCTCGCCTGGAAGTGTCCAGCCTGCATGATACCGAGACTAGTGAAAGGCACAGCACACATGTGCCTGTTCTCTGCAGGGTAGCAAGGCAGGCACCGAGTGAGCAGCCTAGCCTTCCAGCTCTTAAGGAAATGCCAGTGCGGTAGTACAGTCAGCACTTGATCTGGGGTTTTTGCAAAACGAACAGAAGAACCACAGTCAGCCACAGAAAACGGTTGCGACTCTAGATTATATTGGTGGATACCTTGCACAAATTATGCATGTACTATCGATTTCGCTACGGCGTGGGCTGATCCTTACTTGCGTCTACCGCAAACCACCAGGCGCTGCCAGGCATCAGAACCAGGGAGTGGCAACAGAGCGGGAGAAATGCATGCATACACGACCTGCAGATGACACATGACTGTTGGCGGGAAGATCAGAGCACTTTTGGATCCGAAATGAGTCCGAGTTGTCTTATGCTGCAGATAGTCAGCCCACGGAAACAGACTTCACTTACGTATTGCCAGTATGCATCCGTAGAGTAAGTCACAGGTGCAACCTAGAAGTATCGTGAGTGCTTCCTAGCAAAGAGGCGGAGAGAGAGCACACTGTAACATCCATCACCGCTTTGAGATGAGAATGTAACGTTTAGCAGCACAACCAAAAGACTCACAATGTATTCACAGTCTTGAAAAGTATATAAAATGCTGTCTTTCCCCTCATCTATAACCTCAGATCTGTCTCTTCATCCCTTGGACAGCAGCTCTTTCTCTTTTGCGCGATAAGTCGCCTGAAAAGAAAGAAGAACAAAATCCCCACAAATATTTTCCATCTTTGGTCATCTGCTCAATATGCTCTCCACCAAGTCGATCATGGGACTTCAAGTCCTGGCCCTCTCAAGCCTCTTTGCTACCAGCATAGCCCAGAGCACCACCTCCACGACCACCTCGGTCAGCACGATTGTCACTCCGACGCCCACACAGCCTGAGATGGTCGACAACTGCGAGAGCTTCTACCTCGTGCAGACCAACGACACATGTGACAGCGTTGCGGCCAGGTTCGACATCGACTTTGCCGATGTCTACGACTGGAACCCCTCCGTTGGGGCGCTGTGCCCAGACATGATCCTCGGCGACTGGGTCTGCGTTGGCACGATTGGCTTCGCTCCGAGCCCCACGCCCAGCCCGATCGATGCCGACACCGTTGTGGGGTGCTACGCATTCTTCCTCGTGCAGAGCGGCGACGACTGCTCCAAGATTGCTGACGAGACGGACATTACTCTGGCACAGTTTTATGAGTGGAACCCCAATGTCAACACCGCAACTGCTGATTGCCCTAATCTGTATCCGGGCGAATGGGTCTGTGTAGGCGCTTGAGAGGCTCGCGGGTTGGCTCCCGGCAACAATGCCCATGGGGTATTACCTCAATGGCGTGGGAGGGATGATGGGATTGGACCAGGGCAGATCTTCCCGCGCACATTTTCTCTTCTTGATCTGGGGTAGTTGAATCAATTATGCCTACTTAAGTCTTTTAAGATTGCAGGAAGGCGAGGCGAACTGTAATGGCACGAGAATTTGCGCTCGCAATAAATTACAGTCTAAATAGTCATCGACTTGTTGCTCTCTGCTTATCATTCTCTTTCCTATCAATCTTTGTGCATTTTGATCACCCGATGTGTATTCTAGGCGGGAAGAATTATGTATTCCCTACAATATCGATAGGGAACTTGTCCTTGAAAACTTGAAGTAAAGTTGGATAGTAGAGTTATCAAGGTTTTCTTGCCATGAACTCTCGATGCTATTATAGGTATATGACCACATATGTGATCCATGGCTCTTCTGAAAAGCTTTGGGAGACGGCTTTAGTCGCTGGTAACTCTCGAGGTTTGCCAGATTACCAATGGCAACATCTAATTATATGACAGCCCTCCTCGTCTTCGACTTCATTTTATCTCGGAAAACTGCCTATAGTCCCAGTGCCAAGCTTCTAGCTCAACGCCAGGTCAGTATTGACAATACTTAGACTCCATATGTGTTCTAAGTGTAGCGTTATCAAGCTGCCAACTTTGAGATCAGCAGCTCAGATTTCTGACGAACTTGACAAGTTGAGACATGACAGTGAACGTGGCAGTCTGGGTAACGAGCTACAGCAATCTTGATCGCTCGCAAAACGCATTGTTTTGAGATATCGCTTCGAATTCTCCCTTACTTGAACCTTCACTTCTGCAAGAATTCCGTCTGTCACCGGGAGAACCTTGGAAGGCGTGATACAAAAGAAATTGAGTATCTATGGAGGTATCATACTTGATAATTCGAAATGAGGAATATAATTATACAATGGTAGTTTCAATAATCATTCAGGTAGAGTGGATATATAGAGTTCGGATCGTCTTCAGTTACGGAGACAAGCCCAGGGCTATTTCCCTAGAATATATCATTTACTTCTTTCTGAGCTTGCTTCTCCATGGATGGTCCAACCACGTTCCAATATAATCCTCTAGACGTACTGATATCACATGCAGCATACCAGTATTGGGACAATATGAAAGATCTAATGAAATTGGTAAAGAAAAAACTTTTTCTTAAAAAAAAACCCACCTCAATCTTTCGAGTTGCTTATCATCCGGTACAGCACGTCGAGCTCCCTAGAGTTAAGTTCGTGTTATAGAAAGCCTAACATATTAATTTGATAAAGATAGAGTCTAAATTCTTAGCATTGCTGTCTTTCCCTAGTCAGTAGATGCACCTGAATCCTTCCATGCGTATATGGACACAACAAGCTGAGCAACCCCAACCATGAAACTCAAATATCCAAAAAGCACTGTTAATGCAAGACCAAGAATTGCTACAGTCAAAGCGTTTCTTTCTGAAGTGTGCCTCTCCACCCACGATATGATTCTATTTCCTGGGGGTGGGTTTGCAGCGATACCTTCCAGGATTCTTAACCTTTCCCCCCAATAGATATAACCAAAATCCTTAGGTAGGATTCGAATACACCCGTCATCTATCATAAGATTTGGATCAAGTTTTCGTTTCTTCACGAGCGATCGTGCAAACCTCACTGACTTCCGATCTATCGAGACGGGAAATAGGATATAATAGAGCGTCAGAAGAGTTTCTAGAAGCAGTTGAGGTGGCAGAGAGCCGCTACAAGAAGAGTAACTCAGCTTTTGTTCGAGCAAAAATAAATGGGACAAGTAAATCAACTTACATCTGGACAGCATCACCGAATCCAGCAGTCAGGGGAAGCTTTGCAGTATGCCAAAGCTGGGCTTTGATAAATGCTGTATGGTGAAAGATTTTGACTGTGGACGTCTGACGATCGTAGATCAAGTGTTGAACAAGGTCGTTCGTCGGTATGAACCGAATTCCGTATCTCTTCTTGAGCTTCCACGCTTTCATCGAACGGCTGGAGGGTCCTGCGTGAAACGGATGTGATGTGGTAGCTGGGAAAGCACCATGGAGGAAGTCGATGAGATTCTGAGCAGCCGTCCACCTGACCGGAAAAGATTGATGCAGCTGGTAGCTGTCTGAAAAGTCGTCTTTTGAGGAACAGTCGATCATGAAAGCCACTTTGACAGCTATTCTGGTAGAGTACTCTTTTTCACACTCATTGGCCTCTCCGAATACTTGGCTTTGAAAGAAGCTTTTGGATAAAGTCGCACTCCGTCTCAAGAGTCGAACTGCTTCGATGACGTCCGAATGAGTCTTGAACACGGGGTTCTGTATAGCAACGGAGAAAATGTTCCCTCGTCCAAGCAACGTCGAAGTATAGAAACGCATGAAGGCTTCAAAATGCACATGACTGGCTTTATGAGAACTTGAATGGCATAGTTCTTTGATGATTTTCTCGCGCTCCGACGATGTCGGACCAACGAGCGCCATGATAGAAAGACAATGCTGAATGGCGATGTTCCTTTCGCATATATTGACCAGAAGATCCGTTCGCCGCTCGAACGAAAGACCAAGAATGTTTTACTTGCTCAAGCAAGGGAAATCTCCTGTATCTATGGCCTCCAAGATGCACGGAAAGATGCGCAGCCAGGCTCTTATGCAAGAAATAAGCGCTTGTAGGTTTGAGCTTAGGCTGGAGTGGCTGTGTTGCGCCGCAACGTTTGCAAGGCAGATACAGTAGGCTATAAGAGCATAATCCGCCGATTCAATGCATCATCCTCAGCTGCATACCTAGGTATGTAACCCTGCCTGAGAATTTAGGCCAATTCATACAGCCTTTCTAGACTGATTGCTGTGTTCTCCCCCTCTCTGTCAGAAAAGCCAGGTCGACCTTCTTAACGGTTGCAAAGGTATATGTTCGACTGATAGTATAAGATTCCTCACAGAAGGCGCAAATTGCCGCCAGATTTCTCCTCACTTCAATCCAAGCCGGTCAAGATTCTCGAAAGACGTCCATCCAGAGTACAGTCACTTAGGGTGCGTCCTCTGCCATCTCATATGGCTGGCGGTACGAGATCAGCTACGGTGCTAAAAGCCCCTCAACTCTGGTAAGCAGGCATAAAATTTCTCGATGTACAAAGCTGACAGAACACAGGGATAAAATTCTGGGAAGATCTGGCCAGGTTGTCGTAGAGTCCAGCTCCGTGGCTTGTGATCAGCCAAGACCGGCAGTCAGTACACCTTCACACGGCAAAGGAGACCCCGGCGCATCTTCCATACACGCTTTTGCGACTGTGTCAAGCCCAGGCGGTCCAGCGTCTCCTTCCAATCAAGTGGCAAGTAGCCTGCCTATCGAGGCCTCCAACGACAGAGCTGTGAAAATTCCCTACATCCGACACACTACATATGTGTTTCCTGATGCGAGCACCAGCATCAGCCAGGCTCATCGGGATCGCTTCCCAGTCCTTAAGGACATATTCCAGCGGAACGTCGAGAGCAGTCCCAAGCTCTGCGACTGCATTACGCACATCAGCTACGAGTTACGTATGTGTGGGTCTTGTCTAGCAGACGCCATCCCGTCGATAGTGGTGTTCTGTCCGGTCAAGAAGTTGAAGAAGCTGAAATCGCTTTTCACACAACCACATGTAAGATCTCAACTCGAGCCAGAATATTCGACCTCGACATTTGTCCGTTTTGGCCTCTTATTCTGGGGCCAGACTATCGACTTACTGGCCTTTCACAAAGTGGGGGTGATTGTACAGGATTTACAAACCTCAGGCGGCTTCGTAACCAAGGCTATGGTGGAAAGTCTGCCATGGGGCTTGCAACTCCTCAACGGCGGGAATGGTGAGCAGTACTTTGCAACGATGGGCTGCGTCGTACGAGTAGACGGCCAAAATTTGGGCCTTACAACAGCGCACATCTTCCGTCATCCCTGGCACTGTGCTCCTGTGGTACACGAGACTGGAGACGATTACTCTGATACAGACGACAATGAATATGATGTGAGCACGGGGAATATCGACGGCAACCAGACGGCAACAGATGCACAGCCATGGTCATCTCTGATTGATCATGGCAAATTGGTAGAGTTGGGTGACTGTGAGGTCCATATTCCACCCCTTGATAATTCCTCGACGTGGATGAAAGAGCATGCAGATCTCGATTGGGCGCTCTTGGAATTGGGAGAGAAGGAGGGCCGGCTACAGAACTATGTCAGCACAGCTGAAACTTTACCAATCGTGGAAGACCTCCCTCAACGCCGTACCGAAGTTCTGATCATCACAACACGCCGTCTTGAGATTCCCGGTATTTTATACAACATTCCTTCATACATTGGAGGAGCAAAGGGCTCAAGAGCAGCCGAGGTCTGGACAGTCGGCCTGCCTTCGGAGGAAAATCGTAAGTCCCACTGTTCATTCAATGTTGCGTAACGCAACTCCAAAAGAAGGAGGAGAACGTTGACACATGTTGTACCAGCTATCCACAAGGGGGATTCTGGCTCACTAGTTGTTGATGCTCGGTCTCGTGAACTCTATGGCATGGTTGTGGCTGCCAATCCATTTCGAGATGTTCACCTCGTTCCGTTTATGGCAATACTCGCACAAGTGAAGGAGCTCTTTGGGACTGAAAACGCTCATGTCCTCAACTTACCGCATCACCTCGGATTCCGCACCTTGGAGACTGATCACGAAGTCATTGCTCCAATACAGAATTGGCCACCATCCGTACGCGTATGGGACATGCCCATACTTGCAAGATTAGAAGAGTCCGGCTACTCTGTTGGCCTTCGGACGAGTCCTGGGAGAGAAGAACCTCCCGATCCAGGCAAAAATGATGCGATGAATATAGAAGATGGGATGACGGAAGATGGAACTGATAACGCCAGCGTTATGTTTTCAGAGACTTCTGCAAGCACCGTTCCAACTGAAACATCGACAAAATCCGTACGTACGACGGCTAAGCTACATGTAAGGCGAAGGGCAGCTGGAGCGTGCATGCATTGCAAGTAAGTTGGATGCACCAGTGACCCTCCACTACCTGTATGATTCTTGCAATTGTCTAACGCTCGGTACCGTAATCTAGGCGAAGGCGTATCAAATGCGACGAGAAGAGACCCATGTGTTCAAACTGCATACGTTCAAGGATGATTTGCCCCGGCTACGCTGCATCCCCTAAGCCAATCCAACCATGGACACATTCATTGGAACACCCGATTGCATCACATCTCTCTGAATCTGAGGCTGTATGTTTCCAATATTTCAAATTACATGTTGCCGAACGTTCGGCCGGTCAGCTTCATGTCGGATTCTGGAACCGAATTGTTCTCCAGGGATATCACTCCGAGCCCGCCATCCGCAATGCAACCTTGGCTCTGGGCGCACTTTGTCAGGTCCTGGGTGCCAAATCGAAGCAACGCGAACCTGCAGGTGCAACTGACAGCAGAGCCTGGGAAATGCCGATGAAATGGTATGCCACCTCAATTGAAAGTCTGTCAAGAATTACCGGCCGTGTCCGGCTCATCGCTTCGGTACTCCTGATCTGCTTTAACGCACTTATTGGTGACTACAAACCGGCTATCATGCATACACAGTCCGAGTGGGAATTGTTCCAACATATTAGGAACCATACGACTTCTGATGAGGAGCCTCTTGAGGCAGAGGTTGCAGACTTAGTCACGACTCTAGCCCTTCAAGCTAAGCAGTGCGACGCGGTGTTCGCCTTGCCAGAGCCTTATACCATGAAGATCAATCCCAGCCCTGCAATTCGAAGCGTTTACTTCACGCAGGCGTCGTCACCAGAGTCCTTTCCTCAAGGGTCTCCCATTCCAAACACGTTCACTTCCTTGGTAGAAGCTTGGTCATCTTGGAACTCCTTACTCACATTGATCTACAGCCTCACCGAGAGGCTTTTCTCTTCGAGCAATACATCGAGGGGGATCGACGGCAATGAGCTGCGCCAGCATGGGGAGGGATGCGGGCAACTCATTGATGCTTGGTCTGCTGCCTTCGAACGCATTCTGTCGTCCAGACACAGCGATAACGTCCCACCAGAGGAAAAAGCAATGGTTGCGATTCTCAAAATGAATCAAATTTGCGAATCAATGTTGTGCCGGATGACATCTTCCGACTCTGAGAAAAATTGGGACACATTCCTGTCGTCCTTCCGAGTGATCATCAATCTTAGCCGGGAAGTCATAAGCGACGAGGAACTCCGCGCAGCTGCGGAACAATGCCATGATCTTTCAAAGTGCGAGCATTATAGCAAGGCGGAGGTCTCCGAAGATCCAGCATACGCGACCCCTCATACACAGCCTAGTTTTTCTCCTACTCATCGCATTATCAGGCCGCTCTTCGTGGTGGCGACCAAATGCCGGGACCAGGTGCTCAGGCGACAGGCCATAGCTCTCCTACAGTCTAGTGTAAGGCGGGAAGGAATGTGGGATAGTGAGCTGGCTGCCAAAGTTGGATGCTGGATTGCTAAGGTCGAAGAGCAAGAACCGCCTAGTTTGCGATCAGAACTGAGTGCAGCAAAGAGCCTAGAGGTGGAAGTGATTCCGGATGAAAGACGAGTCATAATCAAGGCCCTAGATGTTGACCTCAGGGAGAGAAAGGTGACTATACAGTTTAGGACGGGAGGCTCGCTTCCTTTGTTCCCCGATACACAAGCACATACAGAGACTATCTCGTGGTAGGATATAGAGACCTATACTTTTCGAAAGTCAGAATAATTTCAGATTATAGCTTTTGCGAGCCGGAGTGTCGGACGCTGACATGCTTTGAGTTTCTTATTCGTGGCCTCTTTCATAACATACAGATTAGGGATTTACAACACATGGGCAGACAAAGTTGTTCTCTTCGGATGCGGCTAGACGTGAATAGGTGGCCACGGGTACCTCTTCCCAACATGTCATTTGCCCTCTGCCATGAACTCAGGATTGTCGTCGCTGAGCGACGTGAAGCGAGTGCGTCTATTCTGACGTAGGTCTGTGCCAGCGCTGCTACGGGTACGAGAGGAATGATAGCTGGCTGTTGTCAAGTCCTATCCTCGGCCAGAAAACTTTCTTTGGAGCACTTTACATTACCATTTTCGTTTAGCGAAGAGCTCTGCCACCTGACTGGTAGAGAGACAGATAAATCACGACAGCCACGGTGCCTCTACGCTTTCAACAACATGCTGTTCCCCTTTTAATCGCCACAACAGACCCTCCACTTTCAGCACAGTTTGCGAGTAATGGTCCGCAGACTAATGATCCGCCAGAGCACAATTCAGTGTAGTTTCCAGTGTCAGGAGGATGATGATGCAGCAGAGGGAAAGTCGTTTAATAGCGCAATTTGGCTCATAAAGGCTCTCTTGAGCACTGTAAAGCCTTTGATTGCTCCTGGCAAACGTTGCTGGGTACCAAAGACCCTAACTCTAAATGTAGGACAGGCTGTTACTGTCATCTCTATTCCTGTGCCCTATAATGTCTTCTATCTTCTATCTTAACTCTTGATAATAATTCCTAGAAATCCGGATATTGGGAACATTAGTTCAGAATTATGACCTGATATGAATGGTCATACTGGACTCAATCTCAATGTTCTCATCTCTTGGCTTTTTGTCCTCCACTGGCTTTTCTCTCTCTTGGTTGACTAAGTACAGTGGCCGTCGCTATGCTCATTTCCTCTCTTTAATCGAATAAGAAGAGGTGAATGAGAAAGCCACAAAAAGACGAGGACAGTGAGCCGTCACCATCTGCGAAAGGTGACGGGAAAACATGTCCTTCTTCCCACAGGCACATATCATTTCTTTCGGGAGCTTGTAGACTTATCACATACTTGCGTAGTTTCGAACGGAAGACCACGTCATAAGTCAGATACGGATGTCCGGAAGTTGTCGAAGAATACGTCTGTCTTGGATTCCAATATTCATACCAAACTGAACAGGCACCGCGTGACTAAGAGAGAAAAAGAAAGAAAACCTGGAGACCCTACCTCGAGATACCAAAGTCGTCGTACCTATCTTCCCATCTCATTCTAGCTTAGCATAGTCTCAGAATATCAACACAGCCCAGTAGCCAGTAGTACCAGCCAAGGTAAAACCCCAGGAGCAGAACACTGGAGATGAGACAGACCCAAGTAAATATGTTGTACCGAGGTCAGACAAACACCTTGATACTTCAAAAGTTTCGGCAAAGGATTGATAGTACACTGCAAAGACAAGGAGGACGATCGAAGAAAACCAAATCGAGTAGATATCCATGCTCTCCTCGTTGGTGCCACAGGATGTGAAGATCAAGACCATGTTTATAACCCAATCCGCCCATGACGTCCACCGTAATCACACAAGAGGGAAATCAGAACTCCATTTCAACAGTGTCAAACTCCAGAGTCATTTTTCTTCTGAGGACCAAGATGACATTAAGGCCCTGAATTTTATCCAATACCCTCAAGACTATATCTTACCACTACGCCTTATACCGTGGCCAAGCAATATTTCCGTGATAAGAATTCTTTTTTTCCGTCTGTTGTCCACACCATATGGCCCGCTCAAGTGTAGCTAATATATATCCAAGAAGTCATCGAAGGTGCGTCGTTGAATAGACCCAAGGTTAAAAAACAAGGGGTGATGAGCCCAACAATCGATTAGAGTACAGTGGAACAGGACCAGGAGCATTGCTCAAGTATTTGCTCGTATCATATCCGTATGTATGTCGCTAGGGGGGTGGCGGTAAATCCCCCCAAAACAAATGTTCAGTCAGTCGTCCGTGGGTATCAGTAAGATGAGGGCTTTGAAAACATCAGATGGCCGGCTCCTGGGCCGTATCATGTTCGGCAGCGTCATGGAGACTGGTCTTGCTGAACTGCTCCACGATGAACCCCTCATTCTGTTCGAGGGTAGTGTCGTTGGTTTCCTGCGAGGAGCTGGTCCGTGGGCTGTTGCCGCCTGTAGTGAGATCGGGAGTAGGCATCGCAGAGCCAGACTGAGAGTGAGTTTGGGATACAGCGACGCCGTTCGCTCCGGTACCAACGCTGCTGACGCTGCCCTGCCTCGAGGGAGTAGAGAACTGGTTGATCAATTTCTCGAAAGACAGCCACTTGTCATCGGGACGACTGGGCTTCTTCCGCGCCTCAAAGTAAGGTTTGCTCTCCTTGACGAGAGCCTCCTGCTCTGCACCCTTCAGGCAGTGGCACAGTTTTTCTATTGGAGATAAGTCAGCCTTGTGCACATCGAGAATATCGTGAACCGCATTGGTAACTTACGGACGACGTAGTTGGCAAAATTGTCCTTCCACATCGCTTGCAACATGTTGCTGCCATCTTCCGCTTTGCGAGTGATGAGCTGATACATCTCGAGTCTATTGTCCTCTGAACCGTACTCGATGCAATGTTCCATGACGTTGCTGGCGACCTTCTGCTTCGAGAAGACGAGGAACTGGTCAATGCAAAGTCGAATGACCTTGGCACGGGCTTCCTGGCCTCCTTGGCGGATGACGGCTTGGACAACGTAGTTACCCCAGCTATCTGTCACCAGACGGGCGGCCACATCGTGGAATTCTTGCAGGATGAACTCCTTATCTGCGTCCGTTCCCTTCTCGATCATTCGTTGGATCACTCTGCAAGCATATTGTTGCTGTGAGAGCTCGGATACCCGGCCACGGACGGCGTTGTAAACGAAGTCGATGCGATCGCGAGGTAGTTTCGTGAGTAGCTTCTGAACAACATGATTGCCGTTGTCGCTCTTCATGATGCGGATGATCTCGGGCTCCAGCTCCTTCGCGAGCTCGACCTGCTGCTCAACGAGGACGTACTCTAGGGCCTGGTGGATCCGTTAGCTTGCTTCTGTCGATATGCTATCATGTTTTCTCCTCAGTACTGACCTCTTGAACACATCTACATCCGTAGAGTTGTGTCGAAAGCTGAACAACGTGGCCCTTCATCTTGCCGGCGAGGAGCTTTTTCTGCACCATGGTCCCGTGCTCGAAGAGCTGCTGTACGACGTAGTTGCCAAACACGTCCACCATCAGAGCGTTGGCATCAACCATGATCTCGTCAAATACGCGTTGCCGATCATCGCTGTTGGCAGTGGGTATCTTCTCCTGCAGAAATCTTGAACCCTGCTGATCGCCAGCAAATTCGACCACACGGCCGAAGACGTTCTAGTCTCGAGTGAGCATGGGATCAATTTACTAGAGCACAGGAATGGAACGTACCTTGAGCTCCCACTTCCTGTTGGATTTGGAGCTTCGGCGGAAATCCTCGAGCTCTTGGCACCGGACGCCAACAGTCAGATCCTGAGAACGACCTCCCCTAGGCATCATGCCTGCAGGACCGCTGGGCGGGAAGAAGTGCTGTCCAACAGGGAAATTGTAACTCGCATACGGTAGGGAGAAGGCCGGCTGGATCTGCTGGATCAACTGTACAGGGATATCGGCATAAGGGTTGTAAGTGGCGTCTAGGTAGGGAGACTGGGTCGCCTGCCTGGAAAGTTGACCCTGTGATCGTTGGATCCTGTTCAGTGCGTCGAAATCCAGAGGCGCCGGCGCTGGTGTCCATGGATCAGCTTGTCGTGGCGCACCAAAGTTGCGGGGGCTGTTCAGCGCCGACTGGTGTACGCTGTTCGCCAGCGAGTCCCTTCTGACCTCCTGCACATTGCCATTCGCCAAAGTAAACCTGTTGCTGGGTGTGAAGTCCTGCCAGGTTCCAAGCTGTGGAGCTGCAGGTGTGCTCGCCACGCTCGCTCGGGGCCCCGGAGAGCTCGCCTGGATGCGGTCCCTAAGCAGACCGGCTCTAACGCTCTCGAGGGTTGCCTGTGCTTGCTCGCTTCCTGGGTTTATACTGTGACTCTGAGAGCGTGAAGCTTGCGGCTGCTGTGCGAACGAGGTCGATACCGCGCTCAGCGACAACCGGGATGGGTGGCGGGAGTGGGAGCCGAGAAACCCAGGTGTCTCGGTCCCGAATTGCAGAGGCGCCTCACTCTCAGAATGCCGAGAGGGGGGTAAGACATCGTCAAAAGTAGAGGACAGCGTCCGCTGAAACCCCATGTAGCTCTGCTGAAAAGCATTCCCATTGTCCACCTGGGCATTGTCGGCATAGCTCGAGTAGTTTGCGGGAGCGAAGGAAGATGCGAGACCGGAGGTGGGGAAAGTCTGGTTCTGTGTAGCAGCCGCACGGTTCGGGTTGAAGGAGGGAGAGGTGTTCGAGGCGTTCTGGAGGGTGTTCTTGGGAGACGTGCTTCGTGATGCACTGGGCCGAAAAGACTGGCTGTCTGTAGAGTTCCACGTGCTCGCCGTGGGTCTTGACCAGGGACTGCTATCGGTAGCGCCGATTCCCTGCGCTCTCTGAGTAGAGGCTAAAAACTTGTCAACACGGTTCGTCTTTAAATTTCGTCCCTTGGATCTGTCTGCTGTACGCACCTGTTACGCCGCTTGCTTCCCTCGAGGGAAGGTTATCGGTCAGGTGGTTGTTCAGCCATATATTTCCGCCGGCGCCCTGGATCCCACTGCTGTTCATCCAGCTTGGGAATCGGCTGACTGCGTTTCGGCCTTGCTGCGTTCGATGTTGCGAGGACTGGCCCTGGCTCTAAAAACCCATACATAGTCAGCACACTGTCGATTTCCCGACTAGAAAAGAAGGGGGGGGGGGCAAGGCTGGCTTGCAGCGGTCTGCGAGGGCATGTGGACAACGGTCGGCCAGCGCACCGATGATTTCGAGGTGCGAACTCGACTGATCGCTTCGGAAGAAGGGTTGCGGTCAAAGGCCAGTAGGGGACCATAGGGCTGGACTTACACCACTGTCCATGGTGGGCGTTTCTTCAGAGCGGAGCTCTGTACCAGATATCCTGCAAAAAGCTGGTCGGAACGGTTTGGGATGATAAGAACAACAAGAACTATATGCTTAGAAGAAGATTTGTGTGAGAGAGCAGATCAAGAGCGAATGTGATCGGGGCACAGAAAAAAGATTCGAGGTGTGAAAAGATGACGATGTGTATAAGGCGGGAGCCTGGAGGATGTGACGAAGGAACGATGGATTTCCCAAGAAAAGGAAGTGTCGGGTGCAGATTGGCTCATGCGCTAAGATAAAGGCATTCATTCCAGGTTCAGCTGTCAGATTCACGTCCACAGGAAGTCAGGTCAGGGCAGGTACTGTGTCATAGCACGCCCGCCTGGAGCCAGTGGAGTTTTCTTAGGCTTGGGCTGGGGCCTGGGGCCCTTAGGCGGGGCCTGCCTCCAGGAGCAGCAGAGAGTTTGACCAGGGTTCATACAATCACGTACCTCAAAAAGAGGGACGAGATAACATTCGACGAGTTGTGCTGAGGTGATGGATCTTCGAGGGGGGGGGGGGGGGCGCGAGACTGCCCTGACTGAGACGGGCGCAGAGGGAATGATGTGTAAGATACTGACCACACTTGTTTTAATTTATTTTCCTTTTATCTT